>WUQG02058402.1:0-28284 GCA_011317285.2 Androctonus mauritanicus | reverse complement strand
GAAAACAGATGACGATCATGCGCTATTCGGCGCTCCGTGACTACTAACCACAAAGACAACAGATGAAAATCGTGTAACGTTCAGTGCTGCCAACTGATTAGAACAAAAATGGCGGGCATTTCAAGGGACACCCTTTATAATTGTAATAATTTCCCGTTAATGGCAGTCATCTAAACTGTGAAATGATTTTACACTTCAAATATTAAATTAGAAAATATATCTGCAGGAGTGTTTAACTCACTAGATCGATATACGTCATCGGAAATATAAAACTGTGAAATTGTTAATGATCATTTTAATAATACTACTCTACACATAGCTTTGATTACAAGAAAATTTTTATTAATAAGATTAATAAGATTTTTTTTTAATTCTTTGATCGTAATTGACGATGGTAATTAAAAAAGAAATTACGATTCATTATAAAAAATATCGATTCAATTTTTTTTAATGAAATAAAGTTGTTTCATTTTAAAAGTAGTTAATTATTATTTTCAGGATTATATAAATAATTTTAAGTTTAAATATATGATTAATAAAATTTTGAAAATTTTTAAATTAAAGTTAGAATTAATTTCTGAGAAAATAATTATAGATATACGAATAATGGAATAGTTTAAGAAGGAAAGATATATATATATATAATCATGTTCAATATATAACCAGCTAGCATTACTTAAATAGTATATAGTAAAAATCGAATAGAAGAAAATTTATTGCAAGAAAGCGTTACAGTATTCACTAATATTAATACTACAGAGAGAAATAAAGTTTAAGAAAAAAATTTTAACTAGTTTCATTCAGAAAAGAATTCCGAAATTTTCTTCTTAATAAAAAAAAAAAAACAAATAACAGCAAACTTATTTATAGAAACTATAAAATTAATTCTACTAATTTCAGAAGCTATTGAAAATAATACAATACTATTATTTTCTTATAAGAAAAATTATACTACGACTTTTCAATAGCAGCTTAGATTTTTATATAAAGTGAATTTCTTCACAATATATATTTCGTTATCAATTTATATTTATTAATTTTCATCGAATGGATTTAATATTTATAACTATTAGATTCTGAAGTTGAAAGTGTATTTTCTTCTCTTGTAATACTGAACATATGATTTTATGAAAAACTTTTTAAATCCGAACTACACAAAATTTTTTCAAGCCTTTAGAATTTGGACGAAAGTAGGCAACAATAATCACTGTTCTGATTCAGTTGAACATTAGTAAGTTAATTATTTATATAATACAGATATTATAAAAAATAAATCACAAGTGTTCAGCGACGTAGTCGATAGTAATAAACACGCTAAAATAAACTAATTGTATTTATTTATTTCTTTATCCACCCTACATGTTAATGTACTTGTGGGCAGCCCCTCTAATCCGACATATACATCTCATTAAAAGCTTTAGCTGCTCTAATCCTATATGATCTTAGTGCTCAACACTAAGATCATAAAAACAATGAAAGATTATAATTTTTCGTATTGTTAAAAAACAAAGGATTTTTTAATTATATTTTGTAGCGGAATAAACTATCTACAGATATCTCTGATTTTGAGCTTATCACAAAAATTATTTTTTTTTTTTTTACAAATTTAATGGATGCCATAGTGTTATGATAAATGTTTTAAGAACTTATTCAAAATAATGACTAAAAATGTAATGTCGGTTATATGTGCTCTTTATAATTCTTTTAATGCTGCATTTCTATAAAATTAACACGAATAATTTATTTATTTTTCAAAAGTATAATTAATAATAATAACTTCAACATGTTTATTAATAGAACTAACTTTTATCATGTTTATTAATAGAACAAATTATAGAATATTTTGTACTTGAGAATGATGTTAACAACTGTTTTAAAACTTTAATTCTCTTTAAAATATAAATAATTTTTTCCTGTAACAAACTATTTTTACTTGAATTTTTAAAATATTTAGTATTATGGTATTATATATGAAAGAGAAATTAATCTCAGGTACTTCTTAATTTCAAATTGTAAACGTGATTTATTGACTATTATCATAAATATTTACTATCTACGTAAACATCCTAATGTAAATATTTATGGCAAATAATCTATTATCCATATTCCATAAAATGTTTATTGGAATTATTATTTAGTTACTCGAATATAATTCCAATTAATTTTGCTGTTTTGTAGGTACAGTATTATTAAAATTTTTACTTCAAGCATGTTGAAAATCTGTTGTTGACATTCTACATTTTAATTTCTTCTGCATTCTTTAACATTTATTATCTCTTTAATAAAATATTAATATGAGTATGTAATTTTATTAAACAAAGATGACAATATTTTAGCGTTGTTGATAAAATTTTTATTAAAAAATAGAGAAGCAACAATGCGTGAAAAAATGTATCTAATTTGTAAGTACAGCCACTAAATAGAAATTAATTAAAACTTTTTTTTGATTATATTCGATTAATAATATATTGTTATCCATAACGTAATTCGATAATATTCGAAACTGTATATTGTAATGAGTTAAAAATACCGAAACCGTAGAGGAAACTAGCTTTGGATATGTGATTCTTTTATAGTTTTATTTTTCAAATTTATGTCGAGAATGTTTTGTTTATTGTATATTTTTATAATTTATGTAAAAATCCTGATGTTTTTTTAATACAAGACAGAAGAAATTACTAAATATATATTTATAATGCGAATAAGTCAACTAATCTCTGCTTCGGGGTTAGTTGCAATTCAATTCAATTTAGATATATGTCTAGCATCACCAGCACTTCTAACATGTTCATCTCTAAGGAAATGATCACGGTAATTTATTGGCAGGAAAATGAAAACTGAAAGCACAGTATTATCGCTTGCAGAAACTGCCATAATTAGAGTCACCAACGTTTCCCTTTCAGTGGACGTAAGTTTTACTTATCTGTTTGTATCCATGTCGAGTTACTAGTTTGTCTGGCTTTTGGACAATGTTAAGTCGGTTTCTTCTATGTTCCAGACATCTTACGCGCCCAAATTCAGAAAACTATATACGATTTTCAGGTTAGGAAGAGTTGTTCTTGTTAAAGGAAACCGTTATAGAAAAGTTGGTAGTTTGTGGAGTCTTTCATGATAAATTTCTATTTCGTTTAGTAAATGTCGTATACCACTCCAAGTCATTTTATACAGTCCAACTAGTGGAACATGAAGATTATTTGCTTTAATGTATTGGAATGCGAATTTCCTCAGTTTCTTCGGTGTCAGTCCTAAAGCTCTCTTTAAATAATCCGATAATAATCTTTCTTGATCTTCAAAGAAAATTTGTTGATCATTAAAAGTATCCAATTCTTTCTAAAATAATATTTGATGGGTTTGTCATTCCAGTTTCGTTTTTAAGACAACGAGAGAATGCTTTTTGTGGAATTAAAATGTCCTTAGCGATACTATTCTGTCTTCAGTGTGAAACTATTTTGATCGCACATTCTTCGACATTAGAATGTATTTTTCTTCTTTCAAATTTTTCTTTGTAAATCTGCATATTTCGTTGCTGCTTTGTTCTTTCGAGTTTTTGTTAAGTTTGCTATATTATGACAAACGATCTAGGTTATAAAAAGCCCAAAATATAGAAAATAACTTTTGTAACAAATGATTTTATATATTGTGAATGACAATATACATTAACGTATATGAATATTTTACGGATGTTTACTTGCTGACTAGATGAAGATGGGGTTAACTGACTAGTTTGTCAACCAACCCGCCTTCATCTAGTCAACAAGCCCTGCTCAATTTTTTTTTTTTTAAATTCTAAGATACCATGTGGAACACTGATAGAAATACAAAGAGGTGATAAGGATAAAATAGCCATCTAAACACACTATTATGTGACACATACTGATATATTTAAAAATATGTGTAGTCGACTATAACAAAACAAAAAAACGCGATCAAAAATTATTACTCACCATAGATTTCTTGATTTTTGGCATTCCAAGTCGTAAGGTGATAATGTTTGTTATGGAGACTGGCTGTAATAATTCATGAAAGAATCACACGCATTGACATCAACAAACTAATGTCATTATTAAAAACTAAGATAGTTAAGCGTCATTAGTCAATAAATCATGGCTTCTCTAATAGCAAAAATTCATTTTTGATAATATGGAATTCAATAAAATAATTTTATTCTTATTACAGAGTATTTATCATAATAAATCAAATTTTATGCATTGTTTTATTTGTTAAGTGCTGATTATATTTAAAGTCGATACGTTTAAATAATATTATTTACACTTTCAAGATTATATCTTTTTTATTTAAAAGACATAATCTTGAAAGATAAATATTCAATAAAGAATATTAGCAACTGCAGAAATTTATAAATAAATTTTATCCTTACGGATTTGATAATTATTTCTGCTTAAAGTTACTATACATTAATCTTTAAACTTCATATTAAGGATTTTTATTACTTGAATCCATCAGACAGAATTTATTAACAATTTGGCCCTTTTCAGGACCGAATTTTTTTAAAAAATATTAACTTATCTTAAGGAAAAATAACAACTATAAGCTATAATTTTAATAACAACGTATACTTACTTCTAGTTTTAAAAATACAAATTTTATCAAAATGGACACGTTACTATTTTCTACTGCTCTTTCAAGTATTGATTAGTGCAGTCTATATCAATACTACGACTTTATCCATTAAAAATGCATGGAAAAGTTCTGTTAAACTTTAGAAAAAAAAATAGCATAGACCGATTTGCGTTGCTATTGCAATACAAAGTAAACTGATCGATCTGATTGAAGTAAACGATAATTCATTTATCGCGTGAGTTTCTTTACCTACAGGCTAAAAAATTAAGCTGTAAACTATATATTCACGGTGGCCAAACTGCGGCTCTTTGGTACCTTCAGTGTGGCTCCTCATGAAAGTCAATAGTTAATATGGAGCAAATATTTACTTAATTTAAAAAAATATTTATTTATTTATTGTAAAAAGTATGCATCTATATGAAATAAATGCATGTGAAATATATAATAAACAATTTTTGAAGCATTGCTAAGATTACCCGAAAAATCTGATGCGAATCTCAACTGGAATTCTTCTCAATGGCTCATAGTGACACGAAGCATGGCCATTCCTGCTATATATATGCTTATAGCATAGATATTAAGATAAATACAGTATCAATAAAGTTTTTGTTAAGATTATTGAAAATTTAAATTAAATATTTTAAAAATAAATAGAATTAAATTGTTGTTATTTTTTTTTTTTTACTTTTAAAACAGAATCTTTTATTTTAAAATAGAATATTTACACTTAAACGACAACACTTAAATATTTACACTTAAAAGACAATTTTCTTTTATCTAAATAAAATTGGAAAGTGGGAAAATATTGATTTCCAAAGTAATAGCTACATATATTTCGTATGTTCTTTGCCAATATGGCGAATTATAGCTATTTGTGGAAGAATTTCTTATGTCACCTAAAAAAGAAAACAAAATAACATTATAACGTAACAGATATAATAAAGTCAGCTATATATTATAATAATTAAAACTTACTGAAAATATCAATTTAAATCTAAATAAAATGAAAATGTTCATCTTTAAGGTATTTGAGATTATAGCCTACTATTATTAGAATTAAATTTTTAACAAATATTACATTGTTCTTTAAATATTGATGATAAAAAATAATTTCATATATTTCTTTCTCATGTTGCATTCGTATATTAAAATAAAACTTTAGAGATAACAAAAATAAGAATAACAGAGTAATGAACCGTTTGTTTACTATAACAAAATGCGATAGTTTTTTCAGACAGAATTTTTAAATGTTTAAATATTATAATCTGAATGATTGCAATATACTTTACCTTTCGATGATCTTTTACCATCCACCCTTTCCACCACCTCCACCTCCACCATAGGCACCACCACCGGCTGCTCCTCCTCCTCCTCCATAACCACCACTTCCGCCGCTACCCCCACCATAACCACCTCCACCGCCTCCACCACCACCGCCTCCTGAATTCAGTTTCACTGGAACAGCTAGAAGAGCCAACGCCATTTTTCCACCACCGCCTCCTCCACCTCCTCCTTTTCCTCCACCTCCACCACCACCATATCCACCACCACCACCGCCACCACCTCCTTTTCCTCCTCCTCCACCACCAGTATTCTGAATAGTTATAGTTACTGGTATAGCTTGAACTTCGATTGTTCCTCCACCTCCTCCACCTCCTCCACCGCCTTTGCCCTTTCCTCCTCCTCCCCCTCCTCCTCCTCCTCCTGGACTCCCATAGAAATTACTCCCTTCTACTTCCAAATCTTCCTCATCTTCGAGGTCTAAGTGCCGATCTTTTAACGACAAAGTAAGAACTAATGTTGGAATGATTGTGAATATAAAAATCTAAAAAATAAAACACAATTTATGAAGTTTTCATCCATACAAAAAGTTTAATAAGATATTTAAATATATTTATAATTATTTTATAAATCATAAGCAATATGGATGCTTAAGATTGAAAGATTCATCTTAATCGCAAATTGAGACGCATATTCGGAATAGAAGAGAAATAAAATATCGAATCAAGCAAGTTTACATACGATTGCCTTAAATTAAAATTTAAGTTCGACAGAAAGCAAAAATTGCAGCATAAAATGAAAAGTAGTAATACTTACATTCCTAAAGTACGAATTCATGATGCCAATCATCCAAAATCAGTCCGAATAATATTGTATAGTTTAGCCAATGCCTCTTTATAGACTAGAGAGCGTGTCTGAAGAAGCCTCTCCCAAAAAATATGTCACGGTTGGCTAAAAAAACCCAATCATTCCGCTAACCGTTCATAACTTAACACGTCATTCATCTAATTTCTTTCTATGCCAAGGCCAATGGTCGCAGTCAAAAAAGCGTTCGACATGGTCGACAGGTTGTCATTGAGGCGAATAGAAGACAGCCATGGTTTTCGGGTTGGATCCTTTAGTTTAAAATTTGGTAGAGTTCCGGATTGACTCGATCCGGTCTGAAGAAAACTAGGTCATTACGGCTTTTTTTATTCTCCGTTTAACGAGTTTTAAGTGATTTACCCGAGTTAAATAAACGACATTATCGCATTCATTGATAATTCCTTTCGAATCTGTTTTCAGGTAAATATTACAACATATCTGAAAACAATCGGACCCGATTGCAGTAAAATAAATAGGGTGAGACTCCATTGTTAGAACATGACAAAAATAGTTTGGCCATCAGCATTGATGATGTTTCTCTTAACGATATAAGATTTAATTAAATCGCTAAATTAATTTTCCGCATGTCCAAACCATTGCGCTTTTGGAAAATATCAAAGGTCAACTTCTATTATTTAAAAATTTTAATAATTTTCTTTATTAATTTTCTGCAAATGTATACTATATTTTACGCAGAAAATAATAATTAAAAAAAAGTTTATTTAATCACAAATTTTAATTCATGCATTATTTTATATCTATCGACATAAAATAATATATATAAAAATTTAATAAGTGTTTTTTTTCTATTTAGAAATTGATTTTTTTAATTAAATAACACTGTATTAATAATTTATTAATTTTAATTATATTTTGTTAGAATATAATATGAGTCGCTCAGAAGCCAATGCGGTTAAGTCCAGGAAACAACAATTGAGAAAATTAATGTTTTTTAATACTTTAATATTATACAACATATTCAGAAGCTATAAAAAAACGAAGCAACGAGTAAATCCTTTAATAACTAAGAAGAATATTATTTATTCCATTAAAATTTACAAAAATCAGAAAATATCAAAAAATGGACTTAACCGCATTGGCTTCCGAGCGACTCATATATAAAAAGTTAATGAAACTTCATATAGAAATTTTTTCTTAGCCATACAAAAAATTATCTCTATCTCTCTTTCTTTTCCTTTAAATATAAATTACATTTTTCAGGAAAGTCTTTATTTTTTTACTATTTGATTATAGTAAATGATTCTTTTGATTTAACTTACACCAATTAATACTTTATTGTAGGTAAACATTTACTGGTTAAGAGAATTTGTTTGCATAATAAATTGATATATCATCTAATGACTAAACTAAGTATTTTCAGTTATTATATAGTTTAGCCTAGCTGTTATATAAATGATTAAAATTTTCTTTTCACATAAATTACAAGAATCATCAAAATTTTTAATAGCAATTTTGATAATTTTAAAATGATTGCCGATCATCAATGTTTAATCGATACGCTGCTAAAAATAAGTTTAAAATGTTAATGTTCATGAAACATTATCAATCAATGATTTTGATTTTGATACTTAAAAGACAATTTTTGAGTCTTCTAGATGTCCAAAGACGTTGCTTGGATATTATAATCTTTAAATGATAGTCGCGTGATAAAGCAGTGGCTTACCAACCTGGAGGATCCGGGTTCGATTCCGGATCCCACACCTCCAGTTTTTTAGAAGTAATTATTTTGCTGCATTATTGCATTTTTTTTTTTTGTTGTTGTAATTCGGACGATAACGTCATTTTGACGATAATTTTTTAATTACCTCATAAAAAATTGCAAGAACTTCTCAATTTTTAAGAATTATCATTGAATATCTGAAAAATATTTACGATATTTAAAGCTGCACTAATCTTAAAAAGCCGTTATTTCCTTAATACATGCAGTTATGATGCATACCAACTTGTTTGATGTAGTCACAAAGTATCAACGATGTTTTTATATTATTAAATTCGGTAAAATGATAACATTAATAATTTAAAAACAGCAAAACTGGGAAGGAAGATTTAGTAATATAATTAATTTTATGGTCACACAGCAAAATATTATAGTCACGGCAAATAAAAAAATGAATTAAAAAATAAATAAATAAATTATATAGAAATCGAAATTCGTTCTAAGATTAAAAAGTAATATTGTATTTATCTAAGCAATAGTTCATCAGAGCGTTCGCGTAGAAGAATGATAGATTTCTGTTTGAAAGATCCGAAATTAAATTGCAAATTCAAATACTCATGTTTTTTTTTTTCAAGGAGGATTCGTAGATTCTATACTTCAGCTTTCAGATTTCATCATGAAGATAGTCAGCTAATATCAGACTTCTTCACCGCTGGTATGGAATGTTAGACTTAAAATGATCTTTATATCTATTAAATTGATTTGATGATATAAATCCACTCTCCTATTCCTGAGTTCTATTATGATAAATAGCCATTTAAATTTCTATCACATAGCTTGTATCATCAAATATCATCAAATTAAATCATTTAAAAAATTGCAATTTTTTAAATGATTTTATTTATATCTGCGGCATCTTATAGATGCATTTATAACTAAAATTTAAAAAAACACTAGAATAAAACACTTAAAGATTTTTATTACAACTAATATGTGATTTAATCTGTTATGTATAAAATTATTATCATTTTTATTATAGTGTTAAATTTGTATTGTATCATAATGATTAGATGATAGAGAGTTTGCGTTGAGCATTTTTCATTTCCCGATACAGTATAAATCTCCCATTACAGATTATAACGTATCGTAACGATCCATATAAAGTTATCGTAGCTCCGAAACGAAATAAACTACCAATCATATCCCGTCTTTTTAATCACGTAACATACACGTTAACCTTACTTCTCGCTATTATTGTTCCGTCAGTTTGTTGTTCTCGCTACAGATTAAGGATCTTTATCTTCATCGATTTATGTATCATTATGGATGATGACTTTCTTGGTAGCGCTTAATGCGAGAAATATGTCCTCCATTTTCTATCAGTAACGCATTGTTTACTTTCTGCAGCGCTCTTTGCATAACATGCAGTATAACTTATATCGTAACTTCTACCGCCATCACTTTGCCATATAAATTTCGGTACAGTATACTGTACTGTATCGGATAATATACTATATGGAAAAAGGGTTTAGCACAAACTCTCTATTCTAATACAGTATTATTTATTTGAGTAATTTTTTCTCTATCTAATTTCCATGATTTAGAAAAGAAAATAAAAAAAAAAAGTCACATTATTCTCCCTTCTAGTCTCTATAGAAATTTGGAAAAAAAAATCAAAACAAAATTATAATTTCTCAATTATTATTTAGAAAATATATTCTATATTTTCAGCAAATTAAAATTATTTTTTATGAATTCGATAAAAATATTTTAATATTTTTGTTTTGTCCAGTTCACATAATTAAAAAAAAACAAAATGTAGCTTACAAATTCATAAAATTTGGCCACTATTTTCAGTTAGACTATTCGTGAAGTACTTATAAATAAATAAATAAAGATTTCTGACTTAGAATTGTTTAATTATTTAGTGTATTAAATTAATTTGCATCTTCAAAAATGGAAAATAATATTTTTTCACATTAACATAAGTTATTTAAAGATAAAAAAAATTGTTATTCACATTTATTATAACAATAACTTTTTCTTACTGATTTTAATTTCAAATAAATGTATAAGTTAGCTTTAAAAAAAAAGAACTAGAATACTGGATACAAAATATATTTCAGTTGATGATAATTTATTGAACTGTCAAATAAGGGTTCAATAAATTATCATTATCTAAGAAAAGTGACATAAATGAAACATTTGTTTAGAAAGGTGTTGATTCGATTCGGACAAAAACGGAAAAAAACAGACAAAAACAATTGCTTCGGGATGAGAAGAAAAAGTTAAAAAGAAAAAATTATCTCACTATCCTGTCAGGAAACCTACAATGAACATTGCAAGAAAAAGTGCATATCGACGATTAAAGCCAGAGATGAAATAACTTACACACGCAATTCTGGAATTTGGACTAGTTATTATAGTGACAAGGATTTCATCCTAAACATATGACTGTTCAACCTATTTACAATAAGAATAATTACGAAGAGAATGAGATTTTTTCCACTGTTTTTTTTTTCCTTGGTGAAGTCTAAAATTATAAATACTGTATTATATTTTTCTAAATTTAGTTTTAACTATAAAATATCTGGATCATTAAAATATTTTAATTGTATTTGCAAAAATTATATCCGACTTACAAAAAAAGGAAAGTAAATAATGAAGTAAATGTTTGTATATTCTAAAATTTTCTTTATTGGTGAAGACAAATTTCTGTTTAAGAGAACTTTTGCAATTCTTTTCATGCGTAGACATGGACTGATGCAAAGAACTGAAAGAACAATAAATAGAAATTTATATATAAAAATAGAATATATATAAATCTTATATTTTACAGTTTTTTTCTCGTTAAAATATATATGCTCTATATATTATGTATGGATTATAGAGGATCCTAAAATTGTTTTGTTTCATCAAAGCCTGAAATATTTAACTGTAGTTATTTTTGCAAACCTTTAGATTTTTTTCTTGTTTTGCGACAGGTGTAACTTAATATAATATTGATAGTTATATTAGCATTTGTTTCTAAAATATCCAACCATCAACTTGTCAAATAATCCATAATCTCAATAAAGCATTCTATAAAGATAAATGAAACTCGATAAAGTGACCTTTCAAAACAGTGTATTTTCGTTTAATTTATTACAGATTTATAAGAAAAAGGTCAAATAATATTCAAATAAGTTGTTTTAAATAAAAAGATGTTGTTCTTGTTTGAAGTTTTACTTAAAAGTATTTTAAATATACGATTACTTTAAGTTATAAGTCTAACTATACTGTATTTATGGACTAATATGAAATATTGTAATCACATGATTATACGAATCTTACATTAATTAAAAAATATATATTAATTAATAAATATTAAAAATGTATAAACCTACTCATCTCTTCATTTGCATATCACACTTTCGATAGTTGTTTCGACAGAAATGCTTAAACATAATTTAAGTCTTTTTGATATGATTACAGAATAATAATTTTCTAAACATGAGCTTTCTTGTCACTCAAACAATAATAATTTTTTTTATCGTTTGCATTACTATTTTAATAAAAATACAATTCGTCATTATTTTCATCTTTCGCTATTACTGTTTCATTGCTATGAAAATAACGAATTGTTTATTGTACACAGTTCAAATTTCGATGTATATACTGTACATGAAAATTTGAAATTTTATCATTTTTAGAAAACAATTACTAACAGTTGGATATTAAAAATTTGGAGAAAATTCTTTATAAGCAGACTTATTTTTAGTAAGAAGCGATATTTACTGTCATAAGACTTATTGAAAATATTGTTAACTTATGCAGTATCCGTTCATAACATTAAATTTAATTTTACATAAATATGTAATAATAACAATCTGGTATGGATATTTTTCTATTTATGAATGTAAAAATTTTATTTAAAAATTAAATTTATGAGAAACTTTGTCTGTTTTTCATACAATGAATTAATTTTTCTATTATAGAAAAATTAACTTTCTATCTTACAATAATTAGATAATTTGTTGCGTCTTACTCTATTTTTATTTGAATTACTGTTAAGGTTCATAAATAATAAATGAATAATACTATTTAATAATTAAACGTGTAAAAAATCAACTCCACTCCACTCAAACCACTAAACTTCACTAAAATCAATCCACTAAATTTTGATGTTTTTTCAAAGCATCAAGGTTTTGTGGATTGTGTGACTACTGCCATTGGCTCGCTATCCATTAAAATAATTATCACTGCTATAAAAATATGTGAAATAGTTCACTTAAATTAAATAAAATTAAGTTATTGTATCTCTTCTGTCTATACGAATAAAATTTATGCCGCAGGGATTACTAATTTAATAAAATATAAAATTTTAATAACAATATCTTAATTTACTTTACCTTTAACTGATTTATCTGAATAGAGATGCACATATCTTATTTAAATCGGAAATGCTACTGATAATGTTTATTTTTTTTTTTAATTCTATTTGTATTTAAACATTTTATTAAGTTATATTCAAATCACGACATTTCTAATTTATGAAGACTGATTTTTTTTTTTTTTAATATTGTTTGTAGAAACCCATGTGAAGCAGTTTAACAGTTTATATTTTGTAAATCGGATTTAATTTTATTGAATCGATACATTTTCAATGGCTGAATGGCACTGAATGATTCGTATTTACTGGGCTTAAATAATTATATTTATATAGTACCTTAATGTAATTTAAATAATGAAGAATTAGACAAATTAATTAAAAGTTTTGGCAAAAAAAAAAAAAAAAATCAAAAGGAGAGAAATAACATTGAAATACAGAAATATATTTTATGATTTCAAAAGTAACTTTTTCTCTAATGAGATAAAATCTTTCTTTCGTTATTAAAAATTCAAGGAAGATAATTAAGCATAGTTCTGAACATAGGATGGTGAGAAATTCTCTCAAATATATATTATTATTATTTTTTATTAAAATACAAGATATCTTTTGTAGAAAATATTAAGAAAATTTAACAATTTTGATTTTCCATAATTTAAAATTTTATTTTTCGATAATCTTTGGTTAATAACTATTTCATTTGCTGCTGAAATGAAATTATTTTAAGTCTATTTCTGTACTTATAAAAACTTATTCTGTTCCAAAACAGAGCTCAACTATTTTTGATAAAGATGAACAGAAGAACAACATTTTGTTAATTAATATTCTGTTTAAGTACAGTACAGTATTTTATACTATAGTTTAGAGCTTAGCTCAGTTCTGAGATTCGTAAAAGAATTTTACATGCTTGGGATATGAAACTTTCTAGCCAAAACTATATACATCTTCAACTTCTGCATCTCTATCCTGGTCTTGTGTTCAAATGACGTTATTACAATATAAATTATGATGACAGTTATCAGAAAACAAGTATAAAAATAAGGATTTAAATATTACTTTATTATACAGAAAGTAACATTTGAATTCATAATAATATCTGTTAAATGATAAACAGCTTGCATGCAATATTGGTAAAATAATGCGAAAATCAAATAAATAATTAATTTTAAATACAATATAAATGAACTTTCCTCCATTTGAAACGAATCTGAAAATATTCTTTGCAACAAATCAAGAAAATAATGAAAAAAGAGAGCATTAATGTATTAATTTTTTTTTTTTATTCTTTTTTCGCTAAAAACTACTTTACCTTTTTTTAATTAATAATAATTCGATTCTCATTCATATTAGCTTCGACTAAATATTTTTAAAATTTTAGTGGGAATGAAATATATATATATATATATTTTTCTCATGAATAATTAATTCAGTACTCTATTAGCATAATTGATATTAATGTGATTTTCAGTGCATTTATTGTACAAGAATGTTTTCGCTTATAAAAAACTAATTTTGATTTATTTTCAATACTCATTAAAATAATAATAAACATACGTAAGTTTCATTTTATAAAAAAAATATTACAAATGTTTTGCCATATCAACCTCCTCTATGTTGACGTTTGAAGAAATAAGTTTCTTTCATCTTAATCGTACTAATGATACTTTTAATATTTTTCAATGATTTATTCTATCTAAACCAAATTTTATTCAACATAATAATATTACAAATGTTAGTCTCTTTTATTTTTGATGACATTTTAATGCAGTTACTGACACGAATTTGTGCATTATACCCTCCTATTGAGTTTAATGAATATGGCTACCAATAATTACCATAATGTTTTCTGTTTTCATTTTCATACGATATTATACGAAAATATGCCTTTTAAAATGCCCTTATGCATACTTCAAGCGGCATATTTTAACTTTTTACTCGTAAATAATAGATTAATAATTTATCAATTGCTTGAATAAATACTGATACATTTTTAGAAAATAAAGTTTTGTATTTGAATCTTTCCAGGGAAAAAAAAAGTATGGCGAAATTTTTATGATATTAAATAATTTCAAACGATTATAATATCGTTCTTGTTCAACATATAATTAAAAAAAAATATATATATATATATATATATATTTACTTTTTAAAAATTTGTATAATCGTCGTCTTAAAATGGGATCATATAGGAACATCAAAATTAATGTACTGTTCATATTCCGTGGGTAACCACTTAAAATGATGATCTACAAAGTGTTCCGTGGGTAACACGTAAAATAATGCTCTACAATGCAATTTTTTAACTATTTCATATACGAATTGATAACAGAATGCAAAAATGATAAGAGTTTTTATATAAAATCGGCTAAAATTGCATTGCCTTTATCAAAGAATTTAAACTTAACGTAGAAAATATATTAAATTTCTAAAATTACTATACTTATTTAAATACTGTTTTTACATTGATATTTTAATAGTAGGCTACTTACCTAATGTGTCATTTTAAAAATTATTATTAATGATAAAAGCATAATTATATGTAGATGTAAGGTGTTTATGAAAAGGTTGGATCAATGTTAGCTGCATTGATCCAATCTTTTCTCAAACATTACTGCCAATCCTCAGAGTGCTCTTACATTTAAATCTTACCTTTTCGAAATATTATTGAATCCTCAGAATGTTTATCTTTTTTTTTTTCCTTGAATGTATGTTTTTAAATCGTGTGTTATATGAGTGACGAAACATTTTAGACAATAGTTCAAATAATGTTGAAACCATTCTGAATTCATCCGAATAATTTGAATCGGAGTTGTTTTCCAATCTCTCAATAATTTTTGTTTTTTTTTTTAATGTAGTTTTATATTTTAAAAAAAAGCTATAGATTTTTCTATCAAGTAATTAGATACCACAGTGAATTAAATTGTTATACAGCAAGTTTAATCTATAAGGAATATTATAAGTCGTCTAAGATGTCAGCAACGAAGTATAAAAAAATATCGAGATAGAACTAATTTCTCAATATGTGAGAGTTCGATATTTTTCATTATCATAAGTTTATTTAACAGTAATTTCAGTCAAAAAGTATTCTGTAAGCTGTCTTTGCAATTTGAAAATTCCTTATAAATTTATCCTCGATTATATTTTATTTCAACCCACATATTTATTAAGAACTGGTATTGCTACTAATGCGTCATGAATTGCACGAGGATTTTCCTCAGCCCACGTAAGTAATGTCATTCACGGAAAAACATTTAAAGTTCAATTTATGAAATCTATGATTTCTCAGTTTATAAGTCTGGATCAAATTTCAATTATTTATGTCTTATAATATTTTTACATCATTCTTTTTTATATTTTGAAATATTTTGGTTACTATTATTTCGTATTAACCCTTAAAAAGACAATGGTATAAATATGTACCACCAAAAAAAATAAATAAAATTGCTTCTAACAGGCTATGGATCTCGTTCGTGCCATCGTAGTCACTAACGCCATTTAGTGTATTGTTTAGGGAAACTCCTGGAATTTTTCTAGAATTTTTTTTTTCACACTGGTCTTAGTACTAGCTGTTTTTTTTTTTTTTTTTAAAGTATTGATATCACTAACCAGGTAGTGTTACGCATAGGTATATGCAACACTTTATAGAATAGAAATAAAAAATTTTTTAGAACAATCATTCATTATCTACATAATACAATTACATTTTTTAGTTTTCTCCTGTTTTTCAATGTTGGCCCGTTTAAGGGTTAAGTTAAATTTATAGAAATTTATTAAATTTATAATTAATAAGAAAAAAAACATTCATTATAAACTGCTTCGTTTTCTTATCATTGAGAATCAATTTATTCCTGTATACATATATTGTGTGTGTGTGTGTGTGTGTATGTCAATTAAATAATTTTTATTCAATCATACATTAATAATCTTTTAACTGAAATTCTTATAAAATATCTTTAAAAATAAGCAAACTTAAATGTTGGTACCTACTATAATATTTATGTTTATGAATTATCCTCCAATCGATAAAATAAAACCTTTAGGTAATTCAAAAATATAATACTGTATAATAATTTTTCTAAAATAATAAATTTAAAAAATTATGATGTGATTATTTTATTTGTATTTTTATAAAATTAACGATAAATTTTTTAATGTTTCAAATGATGCAGTAATACACCGATTATTAATATTTTATCTTTGAATTCCGGATTTCGGGTCTGATATAGTTTCGAGTTCGAAATTTTGCATTAAACATTAGCTTTATCTCTTTCATCTACAAGGTATAAATAATAAGTATATATATGGAAATATAATTTAACAGTTGCTTTTCTAAGAAAAAATATAGGCCTACATATATATATATATTTTTATTCATGTATATACAGAGTTTATACATGTAAACATTCAAAAATCCGGCAATCTCGGGACCTGAGGAGTGCCGGATTTTCGGTTGCTGGATTTTTGAATGTCAAATGTACTTGAATATAAACCCAAGAATATGAGACGAATATAAGTCGATCCATAATTTTGAGCTTCTCGAAGAAAAAAAAAAAAATTAATAAAAATGCGTTTGATTTCATTTATAAATCGAAATTAGAAACTACTTGAAAGCATATTTTATTTTACAAAGTTTCATAACTTTCTATTAAGTTTATAAAATTTAATTGAAATTTATCTATTTCTTTTAAATTTATAAATATAAAATAAATAGCGACAAATGCAAAACTGTTTGAGATGTCTAATCAATTTTGATAGTAAATGATTGGAGTAGATATACACAATATATTAATATAAATATATAAAAAATGTGCTACTTATTATTTAGAGATTTTTTTAATATTAAATCTTTAAGGTAATTTTTTGAAATTGTTTCAAAAATAAGTAATATTTTTAAAACTTAATATTTAAAAAATTATTTTACAGTAAGTTATTAACATAAATTTTATTCCACATATAGAAAGCTGATATGATTCGTATATAAGTCGACTATGATTATTGACTATGTACATTTGACTATGTAGTCGACTATGTACATTTTGAAAAAGTCTAAAATATACTACTTATACACCAGTATATTCGATGGTTTTATTTTCTTTTAATAGAATTAATATAATAAACTTGTAACATTTACTCTTCAACAATTAAACATACTCTTAATGAATCTATTGAAACTGTATTTATCCATTATAGTCTTCATTTATCCGTTTTCAGTTAATTAAATCTTTACGAATTTTCTTTTTTTTTTTTTATTATTAAATCTCTTAAATATTTAAATATTAGTAACAAACTAAATTATTTATTAAAACTTTACTGAAACTTTAAATTCGTTTTATATTGTTTTTGTTTGCTGGATTCGGTTATGTTACGCTGTATAATTTATGCATTATCTAAACATTTTATCTCAAAATCTTGTAAAAATGTAGTGAGAGTTTTTAAACATTATTATATATATATTGAATGAGAATTTTAACTGATTAAATTTCAGATTTTAAAAAAAAATTTCTCAGTTATCATATTTAAGCTTTTTTTTAACGAAATAAGTTTTGCTTTATGCCTTCTGGATAATAAAAATGATAAAATGATTATATCTATTAATTCCTTTATAATTAGAGTAATAATATTTAATAAATAACCGGAAGAAAAACTAGATTTATATTAAAAGTTTATTAAATCAGTTCTAAAGGAAAAACTTTTAAGCATATTTTTCTTTGGAATAAATTTGCTTATTCTCTTAGAGAATCTTGTATCCAAAATTCTCTAAGAGAAATATACAAGAGTAGTAGTCTCATGTATCTAGAAAATATTTTCTCTTGTATCCAGAAAATATTTTTCTGGATACAAGAGATTCTGGATATATTTTCTAAGAATTAGAAAATATATCCAGAATCTCTTATCCAGAAAATATCCAGAAATATATAAGAATTTTCTGGATATTTTCTGGATATATTTTCTAAGAGAAAATATTTTCTGGATACAAGAGAAGTAGTATTCTGGATACAAGAGTAGTTTTCAGAATCTTGGAGAGAATATTTTTCTTTTTTAAGATTCATGTAATAATATTCTAAATATTCTGGATAAATCAAAGTACAAGATTCTCTTAGAAAATCCTGTACTTTGATTTATTACATGAATTAGAAACAGTTAAAAAAAAAGTCATTAATAAAATCAGAATACAGAATTATTAAAAATATTTATATGCATAATTTATAGCAAAAATATGGAAAATTTCTAAAATAAAATTTTGATAACTGAACATGAAATTTGATAATTTAACTACAATTCGATAACGTTGATATATATATATATATAACGTTTAAAAATTAATTTTAGAACATATGATCATTAAGAATAATAAACTTTAGAATTTTTGTATATGGTAGATGAACTTATGCTTAATCTGACCTTGACCGAGTCCATTTCCATTTAACATTTAGCATTATAGTGACGTCACGAAGTCTTATCGTTTAGTCGACTTGCCGGATGTAACACGTTTGACCGAAATATAGTTAAACTTAATTCGAAGATCCTGTTCTCTGTCTGATCCAACAACTTATCACAGGTCGTATTCGAAATAAATTACAGTATATCGATAATCGATCAATAGCGGAATTTAGAAACAAGAGGAAGACAGACTTAATGCAAGCAATTAAGTTTATATTATCTTTTAAATATAAACGTTCCTGTTTATCTCGATTGCACAGCATATTTCAATTTAAGTAGATCCTATTTACTTTAGTAGATCACTCCAGTTATCATTCTGCATACGTGATTCTCTAATATCGTTTAACGTAAGAGTAATGCAAACATATTTTGGAAAATAAGCAGCTTTATGTCGTATCATTAGCGTGACATCAGATGCAAATATGTTGCTCCCAAACAAAAGAAAGGGAAACAAACTAGAAAGGCAGAATACATATATATAAAAAAACAAAAAAACAGATCTTACAAAACAATTCATCTTATAAGTAAAGCTATAATTAATTTTATTATATATAATATAAATCTAATATGTACTAGATGGGTATTAATATATAAGTAATTATTATTCGTTCAATATATGATTAATTTTATAATAATAAATTTAATTGTTCAGAAAGTATTTATCAGAAAGCAAACTCGTTTATATAACCAGTTTCATTGAGAATATACCGAGAACAATGCAAACTCGTTCGATTTCAATACCATTTAAGATTATGTTAAGAGATTTTAAAGGAACACAAGAGATTGTATTGTTCTCAGGAACGATGAGCTCCCATTTATTTATTTCTTAACGCTTCCTATCGATAATTAATTAAGTAATTTCTATTAAATGTTTCCATTAATTTTCATTAAAAAAAATTAATTTTGAACAATTATTTATTGTAACTAGAATCGTTTAATCGATTTAATTAAATTTATTACAATCCAGATCCGTATAATCTGTACTTTTAATCTATTTTATTAAATATATATTTTTTCTTTAATAAACTGAGAAAAGTAAATAAAATTTATTTATTTTTCTTATAAACTTACAGCATAATTTAAAAATATTTCTCTGTATAAACAGAAAAAAATAGAAAAATAAACAGAACAAACAGAGAACAGAGCAAACAGAAACAAACAGAGAAATATTTTTCTCTGTTTCTCTGTTTGTTCTGTTTAAGCGAAATCTTTGTTTTTTAAGAAAAAAAAACAAAGATTTTTTGTTTCTCTGTTTAACAAGAGGAAACAAGGATTTTTTGTTTCTCTGTTTAAGAAAAACAGAGAAACAAAAAATCTGAAACCGATAGATCAAATTGATTTTAATCAGGATTTTTGAGAAAAGTGAGGCAATTTTCATAATGTTACATGAACAGATGCTCAAAATTTTATTTAATTTCATAATTTTTTATATTATTATTCTTTATTAACGTTGCAAAAGTTTGTAATATTCGTGATTTGTATGATAATATGGTATCGCTCGTAATTTCCAAGCACAAAATTTTCATTCTGACATAAATTAGAATCATGCAGAAATTATTATTATTATTTTTTTAAATTCTTATATTTTATCCTTTATTATTTTATCATGAAAATACTAATTCGTTATATTCTAATAATCGAAATTTTTTAATATATTTTAACAATTTATCGTACATTCCAACTTCGTATCCAAACTCCAATGAAAAAAAAAAAATTACCGAATGGCTTATTTTGACTTTCTAAAAATATAAACATTCATCGATAGACTTTATATTGATGATGATAAATTCTGTAGCATTAGCATTATTATAGAGATTAATTTTAATGAATTCTTATCTCGATGTCTAAGGTTAGAATAGAAAGAAAATAGACGATTGAATTTTAGAATTATTTTTTTTATCAGATTCGATATCACATATAAATATTTCTGATAGCATCTTTCAGTATTTTCATAAAAATTTCTGTCAATTTAGTTTTGTCCTAATTAAGCACTTTGATCAAGAGAAAATAACTACATTTCTAATCTTCATGGTAGTAGATAGACAGATAAACAATGGTAATTGGGGATAAAGATTTTTCTTAATGATATTGACAATAATAAGTAGGTTGTGCCCATTATCTAATTGTTGCCTGTCGCACATGTCAGATTAATGCGGCTGCTTTAGAACCTTTTTAAATGATAGAATTATTATTTTTTTTTTTTTTTGTCTTCTTTTCTTTATTTTAATAGTAGCAGATATGACAATAGTCGAAAACCGTTAAACAAATAAATTTCTTAATGAGAGGCAGAATAAACAAAAATATCTAACTAGTGACGACACTTCGTTATTTATTTATTTTTTTTTTTTATTGTGAAAAGTGGACGAAAAAATGTATTCGTTTTAAGTTAAACTTATTTATTGATAAATATATTTTTATAGGAAAGTTAAAGAACAACCGAATATATCCAATTTTTATGCATAAACCTGCCTATCAAACATGATTGATGTTTATACAGTTCTAAAGCGCAATAAATATTATTGAAAATTTGAATAAAATTTAATTGCCTAATTATTTATTTGCTTTTCTTGAACGTGGATCGCATCTATAACACGATTGCTGTCTTTGATCGACAATAAGTTTACAAATAAATTTAATTATGCGGTTGCTCTTCTGTATGTTTATAAGTGAAAGCTAAGCACAAGTTAATTAGTTAAACAAATGCAATTATTGAATCAGGAATACTGAAAAATCATCACAATTAAATACTGAAGATAAATTTTCTTAAGTATACCTCATTAGATTTTCAATATTATAAAATAATCAGTTAAAACTGTAGAATTTTTCTAGCTGTATATCTCGTTTTTTAAATTATACTAATACACATTAAAATGTAATTTTATTCAATTTATAGAATATATTAAATTTGGATTATATTATTTTTGTGTACTTTATACACGTGTAAACATGAGCAACGTGCAAAAAAGCCAAGAAATTTGATTTAGAAACTTTTTATAACAAAAAAAGGAAAAGCCATTCACGCAAATTTTTCATTATTTTGTCTCATGCCACTTGCATAGCTTACTGAAACTAATAATTATCAATACAATTGAGAAACTATGTTTCGGTAGAATAAAATGCGAGATGCATTTGACGTTTTCAATGTATTTAAACTTTTTTATTATTTTTTTTTTTTAAATTTATTTTTTAACGTTGCGGCGCTTCCTCTCGTCTAGACAGAGAAAATGAAATTTATTATACTAGAAATATGTCAAGTTTTATCAACTATAAAAAGTTTTGTGATTACTTCTATTTTCTTATATAATCACTTGTTCACGCCTACTTTTCGGATGACAAGGTCATGTTTTGTTTGGCCATGATATTGTTTAACTCTTCACTGTCAACTCGATGTGTGGTGTCTAGTAGAGTCCTAAGTTTTTCCTTTGAATTGCTTACAACGAAATTTTGCTTATAAATTACTATTGGGTTGGGCTTGTGACAGGTACCATACCTTTCAGTTTACTAATGTTGTATCAAAAAATTCGGACATGGTCGATACCGAATTCAGTAGTTTTCCGTTTTAAAATACATAAAGTTAATTACGCTTGATAATTAAATTTTTTTTATTATTATTATTATTATATTTCAATTTTTTAATACCGAAAATTCAAACTTTGTTAAATATTTCGATGTTATCAATGTTCGATGAATTGATATTAATTTGATAAGATTTCATCATTGCAAAATTAAATTTTTAATTATTTAAAACGTTTTAATCGTTCCTCGTTTTAATAAAAATACTTTTTATTAAGATAAATTCCCATTGAAGTTCCCATTTTTCTTTCTTTTTTTTTTTTAATTATATTCAATGGTACTGAATAATTTTTAAGAAAGAAACGTAAAAATCGAATCACGGCATTAATATTTATACACGTTTTTGTTTGATCGTACGATATAAACGTTTATAATTTACTCTTATTCATAACAATAGTATTAATTTATTAACATTTTTTTCCTTGAAAATATTAAATATTAAATGCACGCTAATATTTTTTAAATGAAAAACGAAAAACAGGATAAAAATCTTGGAAAAATGGATTAACGGAACGAAAGGACACAAGAGACATTTCCATGATGAGGAGGTTAATCTTATAAAAAAAAAAAAAAAAAAGCTATCTGGTCACTCTATCCTAATTCCATAAATTGTTTAATAATTACTGAACTTGATGACAATTAGCATAAATTTGATAAATAAGCAGTCAACTAACGTTATCTTCGAATACATGAGGATGTACAGCGTATAATATATTATAGAGTTTTTATTTTTATAAAATAAACCTAACTAATTTAAACCGATCTAATAAGGAAATCCGGTTAATTCTTTACTCATACTATTAAATGTGTTTTTTTTAAAGTTTCGTGCTTGTTTTAAACTGTGATTATGTATAACAGAACATAAATTATCTGTCGTTGTCACAATAAAATACTATATATACAGTGCAGTGCAGTATACAGTATATAGTATATACTGTATACAGTATTGTATAACTATGATATACAGTATATATATAGTATACATTATATACTATACTATATAACTATGATATACAGTGTATATATATATACTGTATGCACTGTATAGCAATATATATACTGTATATCATAGTTATACAGTATACAGTGCATACAGTATATAGTATATACTGTATGCACTGTATACTATATATATATACTGTATACTGTACTGTATAACTATGATATACAGTATAATATTGCTTTTGAGATTTATATGATGCAACATTTAGTCTTATAAATAATTCAGGTGAACATTGTTTCAAAATAACAATATTTATCAATTCAATAATAATCAGTGACACTAAATAAACAAAGATTATTAGTAACTATAGCAAAAATTAGACAGTATCTGTTTTCGAAAATGATAACGAAATGATTATGAAAAATATTCGTGAGCATAAAAATAATTTCTCCAGATTGTTTTTTTATTAAAAATAAATAAGAATTAGTTTCTCGTCAGTATAAAAATGCGCAATTTAATGTTATTAAAACAATTAAAACGCATATAAATTGTTTATTTACTCAAACAGACTGATGTGTTTCTGTGAACAATATTGTTTTATATTTATGAGAGATAAAAATAGTAAAAATTTTCGAAACTGGAACACGTATTAACCAAGTTTGCAATTAAAATTTTACCAGAACATACATGCATTACTGCATCGGAGGCAGATATTTATCGTAATTTACCTGTTTACATTTACCTCTGATCGGTTTAAATTATACTTATGGAGAAATTTATATGTCTGCAAATACAGTAAAGAAAATATTTGTTAATATTAAGAGCTGTAATGAATCCAAAATTTAGTTACTATCCGAAACTTCCAGTTTTAAGTAAATTGTCTTTAGAAAGTTATTATTTTGAGTTCAGTAAAAAAAAAAAATAATAATAATAAACGAATTACAAAAAAATGTATTAATTATATCTATTAATCGATTAAATTGTAGGAATATGAAATAACATTATTCTAAAATTTAAAAATAAATAAATAAATAAAGTAATAATAATTATGATGATGATGATGATGATGATGTTGATGGCGATCTGGGTGGTTCCAATATGAGTTCGATATGAGAAAAGGTGTGGTCAGAGTCCATCGGCTGTAGGTTGGAAAAGATAAACAGTTCCTAAGAGGAATGTATTTCAGATAATGTGAAATCGTAGAAACGTAGTCAGAAGAGGACAAGTACTCGCAGTTGTTGACCTTGAGTTCCTGCTCCTCGATCCAGACAACACGCCTTAATACACCCGATCACTCGACCACATTCCCAATATCTTGGATGCCAAAGAATACTTGTTCACAGACCATTAGTTTATTTGCATTTCTTATGAAACGATAGAAAAATCTAAAAGAGGAAAAAAAGCACACTTGGCGACGATAAAATGAATTTCTGTATTTCGGCGTGCCTTTTTCGAAAGTAAACCTTTTCACATCCCCTTTCTTACCTTCGTCTTACTTGCGAGATACAGTCCATTGACATTATCTTACGACCCCGATTTGGGAATGGACTCGTTCCATTCGTGATTGATATAAAGCAAATATGCCGTGCATACCTCCTGTTACCAACGTATTCTAACGATCAAATAATTGACCCTTATTGAAATGAAGAACATAAAAATCTCGAGAATCTCACAGAGAGACGTTAATTATTATTATTTTTTATTATTTTTTTTTTTACCTGTTTCAAAAACATCTAATTATAATCTCGTAGAATTCATGTTTCGAAATATGTTTCGCGTATTGATTACTTTTAGTTTATGAGAAAATTTTCTACATCTTGCGATTTTTGCAAACATAACTCATCTCCCAGCTTTTATTTATTTTATAAAATAGTAGAAACTCTGTCTAAATTATGAAAACACGTGTCAGAATTAAAGTAGTTTAATTTATAAAAATTTTTATACTACTGATAACATTAAAACTGTGTTTATAATAGGATAAAAATTCAAATGAATTTCCTGATAAGAACTAGCCAGCAACAGAGAGAATGTGACAAATATCTTTGTCACATGTACAATTGCTTGTTTGTTTCCTGAGTAATTGGGAACTTTTTCTCATTTCTGTTAATAGTTGCTAGAATATTTGTTATCAGTAAAGTTCATATTTTAGTAAAGCTGATAAGCATCATTAGTATAACAGTTACTAAAATTAATTGCCTCTTAATTAAGCGTCAACTCTAAAAAATTGTCATTCGTTGTCTTTTTATTGGCTAATCTCCAAGTTGACGTCCGATTCGTGCAACTTCTTGCTTGTTCTACGAGATCATTATTGTTTTGTTAATTAAAGTTACTTCAGATGCTTTATTCATTGATTATATCTCGGTGGATAGCAGAATATCCATCATTGATTAGCTAGAACTAAAATGGGATCTACTTGGCGCGACAAGGAGGAGACATTGACGAATTGTTCTGGATCATTTAAACATCGACCGAGTTTCTTAGATTTTTTTTTTTCAAATATAAGAAGAGAGAGAGAGAGAATCTCATAGATTGACATCAATTTCAGTTCGTAACAAAACAAATTTTTCATATGATGAATGGAATTTTTTAATTTTGTGAGAGCAGATATTCGACATTAATCCAAAATATAAAAATGCAACAATCGGATTTGGAGAATGTCTTCTCTTAGATTATTATAAAATCCAAAACTCGATTTAAAAATTTTATTTGCTCTAACTTATTTTAAAGTTGAAACTATATAGATACTAGAGATGAACGACATATTTTTTTTCTAGTTACGAAAAGTTTTTTATTATTTTTGATTAAGGTGAAATTTATATAAAAAAAAGCTCTGATTTATATTGAAAGGTAATTTAACCAACAGTTTCATAAATATTTCAGCCTACAACGAAAATATTTTGAAAAAAAAATTTTTTTTTAAGCGGTACTCGAAAAAGTTTAGCAGGTAAAGAAAAATAAAACTTATTGTATTTAAATATTATTTAAATTAAATTTAAGAGTTCTGAAAAAGCTTTTTCATATTATATATACCTTTTTGAATAATCACGCACATATTTATGCTTATTCAAGCATAAATATGTGCGTGATTATTCAAATGCCATTAATGCCAGACAAGTTAATTCCCAATTTTTTCTAATTTTTTATTGTTATCATAACAGTAATTCTATTTTAGTCCTTTATTAGTATTTTTTATAATATTTGAGTCCTGATTTTCTTTTATCAATCATATATATCAGATAGTGAACTATTTGTTTTTCTGCCCATTGTATATGTGCTACATAAAGGATATTTTCTTCCATAATCGATAAAATTAACCATTAAGATTCCGTGTAGATGTTTATCTCTAATTTATAATATTTTAATTTTTTTTACACTTTCTCAAAATCAAGTTTAATAGAATCATAAATTTTAATGATAACAAAGGATTTTCGATGATAAATATACATGTTACGCTATCTTCAGTATTATATCTCATGGCATTTACGATAGCTAATGAATGGTTTAATGACAGTTATTTTAAAATGAGAATATTTTAAAAAATAAATTGTATATAATATTCAAATATGTATAAAAAAAGGATGAATATTTGCGTGTTTTTGCTGTTTATATTTTGAAATATATATATATATATATATATCTTTTAAAACGATATAACCAATATGTAACAGTTTAGAATTATATTTTTAATCAAAAATATTGTTTATAATGCAGAGGAAAGTTTAGAATATACAGGTATCTCTAGTATGACATGGTAGGTAGGTTCCTAAAAACATCGTGTTGTGTGAAACCGTATTATATGAGATCTGGTGCCAATACAAAAATGGGAGTTACGTTCCAAAACCAGTTAAAAATAAAGAATTTTCTTTAATTCCACATAAGAAATTTAATTTTTATTAAGAATGTTATTAACACGAAACACAAAGAAAAAATATATGACCTCCCAAAAAAAATAATATATGTAAAACAAAAAGTATACAGCCTATGTAACATCCATTTAATAATTACATCTCCCTTACCACTGTTCAGTTAAAACGTAAACATTTTTTTTTTCTTTTTAACAATATCAACTTTACTTTCCGAACTTTTTTCTGCATTTAAAGTTTCTGTATTTTCTGCATGCTTTACAAAATCTGTAATCTAACCCCGGTATAACCCGCTACAAAATAATCGTTTCTTAAGACATACCAAAAAAATAATTTATGAATAAAAAAAGCTTTTTTCTATTTCGCATTCTCTATTGAAGAATAAAAACTTTTTTCAATCCAAGAACTGAACGTTTGGAATATAAAATACTCAATGGCCGACAGTTAATTCTATTGCAAATGGAAAGTAGACTGAATACGCTTCTCATGGCAAACTAGTGAAATTGCATTTATGATAAATTTTAACAAAATATTTCCCAATGATTGCATTTTGCGCGTGTCTATAGTGTCTATAGCAGTGGTTCCCAACGCCCCACAGAGGGGCAATTTGATCATTAAGGGGGCAATTCGAGAATGAGTTATTAACAGTGAATTTTTTGCATTTCTTATGGTTATAGGGACCTCATATACA
>WUQG02058391.1:0-10077 GCA_011317285.2 Androctonus mauritanicus | reverse complement strand
TGTTATACTGGAAGTAATACAACTTTACATAAGATCAAAATATATTAGTGATGACAAGATGTGTACAGTAGTTGCATATGAAGGCTTGATCTATGAATGTAGATCAAGCCTTCATATTGCAACTACTATTGTAGTTTGTTGTTTGTATTGCATCCAAAATCAAACTACAATTGGTTCTTTACGCCAAAATAACTATTTGCCATCATCGTTAATATTTAAAAATAAGAAGTTTAATTAATGTATTTTTTCAACAATTAAAGTTAAAATAAAAAGTTTCATTTTAACGTTAATCTCACTTGTAGGTAATTTTTATCAACCTCCTTCAAAAATGCATAAACAAGGTTCTACTGTATTAGACTGGATAGAATACTATATGTTTTTCCAAAGATTATTCACATAATAGTGATCACAGTGGTGTTCAAAAGTTAAGCATAATTCATTAAATAAATGTTTGCTTCAATTCTCTATCAAACAAATTTCTGTTCATTCAGTAATAGTCTCAAAACAAGAGTATGAATACTGAATATAATGACAATGATGACTGCTAGCTTGAGCTAACAATGTGTTGTAGATGTCCTGGTAAACAGTTTTCTTGTCTCTGCAGCTACTGGAAAACTATTTCTAGGCAATGTACAGGTGAAGACTTCATTAGAATCGATTCTAAATTTTTATTAACTTAAAATTTTAAGTTAAAAAAATCTGTTTTACTATTGTGCTTACAAGTTAATGCATGAAGTTATGGATTTTAACCATAATTATTCTGTATTTAAATTCCACCAATTAGTTTATATTCAACAGGAGAATTAACATTACTTTTTACAGTATTGATCACTGTAGTGTAGGGGAGGTAGAAGGCTCAAAAGAAGCCATTTTTGTTTAGTCAACAGGACATCTAAAGTGCTTTGTTTCAGAGTTATCAGATGTGGAAGGGGCACTAAATAATACCAAAAGTATAGTTTTGAAAGAAAACAGTTTTTTCATTTTTTATGATATTTGGCACAGGGAACTAGTTGGAAGATTGCAATAACTTGGCATATGGATCGTTGTGATAGCAACTCTTGAGGTGGAGATATAAGGGTTTGGGGAGAGGATTTTATCTTCAAAAAAGATGAATGCTTTGCAATTTCCAAAAATGTGAAACTGTATTCTTCAAGAGCATTAAAAATTACGCATAAAAGGTTCTCTCCATGCATCTCGATAAGATGCACTATTTCCAAGATAACTGATTAAATGTGTTTCAGAATTGCCTTACCTGCACAACTAATTGCCTTACAGAGAAGCTGATATTGATAATGTTTGACAAAAACATAAGACAAATGTAGACGATTTAATAGCTATGGTGGTGTAAAAACAAAGAAAAGCAACAGAAAATAACAAATTAATATGCTTATTTACAAAAGGTGCTTAAAAAACAGATTTCTTTAAATAACACAAAGTACAACTTTGGATGCCTCTTTCACATCTTATAACTCAGAAACAAAGCACTTTAGACGGCCTGTTGACTAGACAAAAATGGCTTCTTTTGAGCCTTCTATCTCTCCTATAAGTTTGTCCACATTCCAGAACACCTTGTATATATACATGTATAAAAATCTCAAGTCTGTCACTGACACGGAGCTTACATATGATATAATATGTAACAAATTTGTATGGTTTATCATTAGTGTTGTAAGACTGTTTAACCATAGCACTTCACGTAACCATCTTAATCAAATCAGTCCTTTCAATTATATTTTGCTTTGATTTATTAAAATAGATTGGTTTTAACAGAAGTATTATTTTCCCAAGTTGTTAAATGTTAATTGGCTTTCAAGGCTGACAGATTTGTTACTGCAATGTTCAATAAAAATTTGCCAATCAGCAATATTAAAAAAATTAGAAGAGACAAAACTTTTTAATAAATGAGATACTTCAAAGCATTTCTCTTTGACACTATTTAAATTTGAAAACTTCAAGGAGACAAATTTCAAACTGTTACATAAAAAAAAATACCTCAAAAAAATCATTTTTCACACAACTTTTAAATAAAAAGAGATTTTGGTTTAGAATTTGTGCTCATTTAGAAATGATCTAGTTAGCATCTGGCCATTATGTGCCCAAATATATGAAAAAAGAAACATTTATTCTTATCTATCAAATTTGAAAATTTTCATCTGTTTAGCATATTCTTATATACAATGCTTTTGCTTGTTTTCTTTCTCCAGACCAAAATTTGAAATTATTGTTACGTGAAACTGCCAACTAACAAACTATCAATTTACCAATTCAGTTATGTAAGTAATAATTATAATTATCATCTTAAAATAAAAATAAAATATAATTTAAATGCAACATTTATGTAGCCTTAGTGTACTGAATGCAAACCGAGCCTTCAGGTCGGGAACAGCCAACATTTCTCGATTGAAAAAGACAGAGATTGAAGTCAAATACCAAAAAAGTATACAAACATAAATACGAAGTAAATTATGATAATTTAAAACAAAATTTATAATGAAATTTGGATTTAGTTTTCTAAAAGACCAATTAAAGATTCAAAGTGAGAGAAGATAGTAATGGCACACTTCCAATCCTGGGAGTTCACACATGCACAGAAACACGGACTTTATATGCTTATTCCTTTATTATATATGATTATTATGATACATATGCACTAAGTGATCAGTAATCCAAAATATTGTGTTCTTGCTAATTTTTGAACACAATCCTGCTATATACACAACTGTCACGAATTTCAATAATTTTATCAGTAAAAGCTGTAACAATATAAACAATGTAAAATTATACTGATCTATTGTAAAAGATCAGTGTAATTATTATTGTATATATATAAAATCTGCTTGATGTATAGCATGTTACATCTATTACCATGATATCAAAGTACCTTAAGGGGCATGTATATTATTATTGTATCGGTATTCAATAATACACATGAACAGACAATACCACGTAAATATGTTCATGTTCCTTAAGGTACTTTGATATCATAGTAATAGATGTAATATGTTATACCTCAAGCAGATTTTTTTTAGTTCCATAGACATGCACTTTGTAAATCAACATGAACATAGACATAACTTGCAAACAAGTCATATCAGGTGAAGCCTTTGTTTTATATATAGGCTATTTTACTAGATATTCATGCTTAATGACTATAGAAAATTTGTTTAAAAATGTACACATTTTCTGGTCATGAACCAACAGTAAGACTCTGGAATGTTGGAACAATAACAGAAAGTAGAACTTCTGGACTTTTAGCTAGTTTTCCAAGAAATGTTACAAAGCATAATCTTCTTATAATAGATAGTATGATTACACCAGGAGTCTTGAGAAATGGTGTTAAACTTTTGCTACTAAAAATCCAAATCTTAAGTGCATGTGTAAATACTGAAAACATTATATTTTTAAACAAATTTCCTAAAGTTTGTTGCAAAGTTTTTATACTTAATTAAATGTTATTCATTAAACTGATTTAGTGACTAGATAATAAATTATAAAACATAGGAAATATTAAGAAATACAGTACAACCCCGTTTATAGGTTTTTGACGGAAGTTGATAAAAATTATGTACGAGTTAGATTAACGTTAAAATGAAACTTTTTATTTTAACTCTAAATGTTGAAAAATAAATAAATAAAACTTAAAAAAGTTAAACTGCATACTGTATTACATATGTTTTTCCATACATTAAAACTTAAAGTTAAGACGTTTAATTAACGATGATGGGCAAATATAGTTATTTTGGCATAAAGAAAGAATCAATTGTAGTTAATTTTTTGGATACAATATTACATTCATAGTTCAAGCCTTCATATGCAATTACTGTACACATCTTGACATCACTAATGTTTTCGATCTTATGTAACATTGCAGGAAGGATTCTAGTTGAGCTACAGCACGCGGATCTATCTGAAGATTCGCTGCCCACTGACTGATGTATAAAATACAAATTGAAAATTCCATTATGTTAAAGATTCACTCTAAAACTATCTCAGCTTTCATGATGGTTTTATTAGAATCTATCATACAATCAAAAAATAATTTTGAGTCGACAGGCACCTATTGCTATTGAGTGATAGATCCGCATTCTTAGCTCAACTAGAATCTTACCACGTTGTGTTTACTTCCAGTGTAACACAACGTTACATAATGTCGGTAGGATGCCACGTGGGATAAGTTTTGGTTTTGGTTTTGGTACTTTTGTATTCATTTTAATTTCTATTTCGTAAAATAACGTAATGTACAGTATAATAAATTGTTCCTTTGCCGAAAAAGTTTGGCAAAGATTTCTTGGATTTTATGTATATGCGCGAGGAAACGACTTTGAGGGAATAAAAATAATAGCGTACAAATGCGAAAACGTGCAAGTGGGATGATTTTACACGCAAAATGGAAAGTGTACAAGACACAACGTACAATTGAGAAACGTATAAACGGAGTTCTACTGTAAATTTAAACTAAAATAGTAAATTCAAATACACAGTGAAACTAAAGTTCACGAATGGTACACTATTTGGTTATAACTTTTATTTAAAGGGAATACTAATAAAACAAGCGTTATAAATCTTAATATAATTTTAAAATGTCGATAAGAAAACATTCGTCATTAAAACAAAACCAGCCGGATATTTCTCACAACACACACATACTATACAGTACGAGATGCATATGTTTTGTATGCAGTGACAGGAAACCTACCTGGTCGCATGAAGATTTGCTTTCGGCCCGAATGCAGGCATTACGAAATTACTTGAATTTAATTGCAGCCCTCCGAATATCTGCAAAAATCCGACTAAAATACATAAATACACTTGATATCTTCCGAAACCTAAGTGATATAATATCTGCTGAAATTTCATCTTTGGTTACAATTCAAAACCGAAATCATGTTTGTCAACCCCACCTGGCGGATTTAATTATATTAAATTCCTGTTCGGCATATGTTAAATAGCATAAATTTAAATATATTTATCATGCTTTTCCATAAGGAAATATTATTTGTTATAAGAATTTAAAAATATAATAAATACATTAAAAGTAAACAAGTATCACACACTATTTATTTATATTATTGATGTTTTGTTAATCTTGGTTATATGTCATTTTACACCGCTTTCCATCCGAGTTGTAACAATATCGAGGAACCGAATTGAGATTCCTCTTAAAAAATTTGTAGATACGTAATGCCCGGATATCTTATTTTGAGAGAGAGCAACCATTCTGCCGACTCATCTGGCCATTAAATTTGAATGCCAGAGAGAAATCAGCATAAAATCAAATATCGTTTGTATTTTTACTTTTAATGGATGTATGAGCCATTCTTCAGGTTTAATCCAAAAAATAATGTTGTCAGATCGAATTTACGGATGATTTATTAATTTGAACTATTACTGATTATAGAGATCCGTCCGATATATAAATGGAGATCAAGGAAACACATAATGGATTCCCCTGACATTTTTTTCGAATAATGTTCAGTATTGGTTATAATCAATTAAAATTTTACATTGCAAGGTGGATATAATTTTAGGGTTACCATAGATTTCTGGTTTTCCTCATTAGTGACACGTACGTTTAGAAAGTACATTTATAGATCGCTCAATATGAGGTTGAGTTTACCTAATTTTAATCAATCGTCTCCGTCGCATTATCAAAATTCCAATCGATGTAATTTGGTGATTGGTAACTCAATCGTATCCACCTTGCAACGAAATAAAATGATTTGTCGCGAGTCGTTCTATTTTTTGTCAACAGATGACGCCACTTTCCATTCTAGAATAATACTGTGAAGGGCGAAACAGGCCCTTCTAGAAATTGCCACTCCTGCAAACGATAAAAATCATTGCTACGCATTCCCATTCTCACAATTTCAAGTTTAAAAATAATTTCCACGTTTTAAACTTTCTTATATAGGGGACACCATGGCACCGCTCAACCTTGCCACAGCATTAAGTTATATAATTAGCTTGTATGTTGTCCATTTAATATCAATTAAAATATATATAAATCTGTTTTAAAAATTTTATTTGTAGTTATTATGGGGGGAAAATGGGAATGAATCGTATCAATACATATTTATTCTTAGAACTTGAAAATCGATTTTTGATATTTACCAGTTTTGATTACACAATGTTTATGAGCCAACTATGATTTTTCAATAATGTACTTCAATTTTTTTGAAAACTGTTCCTCATAATTGAGAGCATGTATCCTTTTTAAAAATTTTCAGACACAAATAGGCAAATTGCTGACAATTGGCTTGTGTTAAGAAATACAAGCCAATTTAGATTAGTATAAATATATCAGGTATGTACTGGATAATTTGTTCATTCATATTCTAATAATCTGCTTTATCTCTTTATACTGTTAATACAACATCCAAGCACTTATCACAGATGAGGATAATCACAAAGATTTTATTCAACACTTCATAGCTAATGTTTTCGGTACGGTGCATCCTCTTTGTGATTATCCTCAACTGCGATAAGAGCTTGAATGTTGTATTAATAGGTGTTGTTTAATTCTTTCTTGTTCGTGAAATCAATCAATGATTGTATGAAATTCCAAGAAAAATCATCTCGAGACAACATTATATGATCCTAAATTTTGTGAAAAATTATATTCGATTATTTAATTTCAGACTGCATATTCTCTTTTCTATCGAATGTGAAAAACTCTGTATAATATTATAATATGGTTATCGGGCCATTCTGAGGCATTACGCTGCTTTCGTGAAGTGCACACTGAATCACCAATAGGAATGCCCTGCACAGTTATCTCAAATCTGAAAGTGTTTATAAAAATTAGTAAAGTATGACCACCCACTTTGCATTTGCAAATATTATATCTAACTCAAAAATTTTGCATGCATAACAGAAATGAGTCTGTGGACATAATGAAAAGTCTTATCAAACTGAAATGTTCCGATTTTTTTTTTTTTTAACTTTTGTTTAAATTTATGGCTGAAACTTGTGAATAAATTACAATTTCAAATGCTTGAAACATTTTATTCATTGTATAGGCAAGGAAATGAAAGTTTTTTTTTTAGTACCAAATTTTGCCATGGTAATTTTATGACGTCTTGTGCATCAGCATCATCGTTAAACACAATTAAAATTTTTATATGACTGATTTGACATATAGTTAAAATTAGAGAGATTTAAAAACAGTTTTTGTAGAACTTAAAATACAATTTTAAAACATCAGCATAAAAAATAAAAACATGGCAATATACATAAAGTGTATAATATATATAATATATACATATATAAATCTTATATATATATATTATATATAACAGAGAGCTAATTTGAAATTAGCCAGAATATACAAACATCCTCTTGAGGATGAATAAAGCGAGGGAAAAAATAATAACGAAAGCGATAATAAAATCACCAATATTGTTTATTATTTTTTTCTTTTTGAGTGTTTATGATAAAAATGCAACTTATTTACTAAAAATTAAAGTGCATAACAAGTGTGTCATTAACACTTTTTTCATATTAACTGAAAACTCATGGCACTTTGACGAGAGAGGATCTCGTCATTTAACAGTCACAGATCCGAAGAAACCGTGTTAGAAGTATAAACCGTTTTGTTAAGATTGAATAAAGAAATGTCGTTCGAAATTATTTTCAGAGAGTACGGATGACACCAGACTAGACTCCGAAGACGAGTAAGTAGGAGATGCCGTAACGGGCATGACAGCCATAACTTCTGCAATCTTCGATTTTAACTCATCTATTTCTTTGTCTCTCTGCATAAGAAGTACTGGAATGAAAATAATTTCATGTTAATTCGATACAAAACTATGTTAAAGAACCAAAAAAAAATTCAGTTAAATATATACCTTGTGCTATTTCTAACTGTCTCTTTACTTCTCCTAGTGCAGAAAAGAGATCTAATTTCAGACGAGTTTCTGCACTAAGACTTGTTTCAAGATGAACATTTTTGTCTTGCATGGCACACAGAGCCGACATTAACACTTCTGTTTCACCATGAGAGTCTTTATATTTTCGCAAAAGCTGAAAGAAAGATGCAATTATCAGAATAAACGGTTTTCTGTATCTGAAAGTTTAAAATGTCTCTTGTTAAATATTTATAATTAGAAATTTGATTAAAATTTTTATACTTCAGTTTCTCTTTCTGTCTGTTGCAATTTTTCTTCACATAACTTGAGTTCTCTTCTTAACTGTTTGATATCAGTTTCTATCTCTCTCTGTCTCATCTTGCAGTTTTCTGTGCATTCTCCTGATCTACTTAGACAATAAAGAACATTGAAAATTAATCTATTTTTAATAATTATTTAAATAATTAATAATTAGAAAAATTAGTATAAAATTTTAATACAAGTGCTCTTTGAATTACATACAAACATAATTAGTAAGTTTTGTTTGTAATTCAGAAACCACTATTCGTGTGGCATGCAGAAGTACTGAAACCATGGCATATATTGAATTTTGTAATACAATAGAACCCTGTTTATTCATTTTTGAAGGGAGTTGATAAAAATTACAGACAAGTGAGATTAACATTAAAATGAAACTTTTTATTTTAATCTTAAATGCTGAAAAAACACAGTAAAATTTTAAAAAGTTAAACTACGTACTGTATTACATATGTTTTTTCCATACATTAAAACTTAAAATTAAGAAGTTTAATTAACAATGATAAGCAAATACAATTATTTTGGCATAAAGAAAGAATCAATTGTAATTTGTTCTTTGGATGCAATACTACATTCATAGATCAAACCTTCATATACACATCTTGTCATCATTAACACTACAGTATCTGTCTTCGAAAAATACCTGTACTGTAGAATGAATTACAAAAGTACAACCAAAACTGAAACTTCCGAAATGGATGAGTCCAAATGTGAAAGGGAGAGTCGAAGTCAGTAGAAAGACTCATGGAATAAGTTTCAGTTTTACTTTTGTATTCATTCTACTTTCTATTTTGTAAGAAAACAGTGTACAGTATAACAAATTGGTCTTTTTGTCGAAAAAGTTTTGCAAACATTTTTTGGATTTTATGTATAAGTGCAAGGAAATGACTCTGAAGGAATAAAAATAATAGCAAACAGATGCAAAAACATAGAAATGGAAAACACGAGAGTGAGATGATTTTACATGCAAAATCGAAAGAGTGTACAAACACAATGCACAAGTGCAAAAAACGTAGAAATGAGAAACGTATAAATGGGTTCTACTGTATATATCATAACTGGACTAATTAAAAGTTTCATACTTCAGAGATTTGAATAAAAAATTTCAATTATAAAGCAAGTTTTTTAGTATAATTTCTACCATCTTAAAAATAGTACAATGTATTTTTTTACATTATATTTTTGCTATAGAATTCTGCAAACATATTTAAGTCTTAAAAGAATTTTTGATATATGAAGATGAAATGGCACATTTTTAAGTATGAATGTTGGTAATTCAAGCTCAACATATGACAAGGAATACCTAAATTTGTATATTTTTCTTATTTTTTCTATTCAAATCATCATATCTATGAAGTTTTAAATTATTATTTCATCATATTTTATATATATTTTTTAATTTTGTCTAATATTTTAATCTTCCTGTTGGTCTGATCTGTAACAAATGACTATCAAATAATGTTCAAGTTATGTGTGTGTGTTTCAAATTAATTATCTTAAATACATAATTAAATTAGCTAATTTAAAATTTTATTTAAAAATGTGAAACAGCCTAATTACTGATAAAATATACAAAAAACAGTAATCAATAGGCATTTTAACATCATTAATAACAATGTTAGGAGATATAGAACTACCGTCTTATGTGAAGAATTAATCAGAAAGGGACCAGCGTGTGCGATATTTAAAGAGTTGGCTCCAAAAAGTGAGATACTAATCACAGAAGATACATTAGCTAGCTTACAGGACCACGAAGCTGAGAAACAGAAGTTAAGATGGCTGTATGTATGAGAGAAGGCTAGAGGAAGCGACCATAAGAGAAAGGCAACTAGTAATAACTATGAGACACACCTCCTTAGGATGACACTCCAGTGGATAAAAGAAAAAGATTACATTATTACTAGAGCAGACA
>WUQG02058380.1:0-10077 GCA_011317285.2 Androctonus mauritanicus | reverse complement strand
TGAGGTCTATGGAAGTTTCGTATTCTATAACTAATCCGTGAAACAAGCTCTTTCACAGGCTGCCCACCTCTGCGAGGGGTCAGCAGATGGTGGAGGTCGGGACTCGAACTCCATGATAAATATTTTCAAGGGGCGAGATCCGAGACTCGAACCTGGGTCCTCCAGAGTGGAAAGCTAAAGCGTTTTCACGTGGCTAATCCGGTCGACGTGGGTAATATGCCCAACATCCGACCCCGCATATCGTAAAAGGTGACTAAAGGGATCATCTCGTACCATTCGCCTTTTACACTGGAGTCTCATTCGCAGTGTGGGTTCCTATATGGAACCGGTACTGCTGGCTGTGCCCAAGTCAGTCATTAGAATCTGCGATGGGACCTCATACGGACACCGGACTGCCCTGCGGGCACACCCGCCTCGCACCATTTTCGTATCAATGTCGTCATCGGAGGAAAAAGCAATTGTATGCTCTCATATTAAGAAGTGTAGAAAAAGAAGAAGAGAATATCCGATAAAGTTGATATTTTTGTTAGTATCTTATAAATTTATGTTTTACTTATTACATTTATATTAACATAAATTTCTTATGCCAATTTAAAATATATCCGCCATAAGATTATGTCAAAATTAACAAAATTTTAAGCGCAAAAATTATTCATACTTTTCCTTATCGATATTTCCACGAATATTTCATATTTCATAATATACGTTGTTAGGTGGCGTTGTGTAAAGTGGCGGGAGTGGGTTATTTATAAATTTCGTAGAAAATAAAATCATTTTTAATTAAATTATTTTTTTGATGTTTTTGACTTGATATATTTGACATGAACTCGTACAGAGTAAGCATTGTTACTCATTTCCTATTATTCGATTAAAATAAACTATAATTGTTTAATATTACGTTAATGCTACGTTCTAACTTAATTTAGATTTTTTTTTTATTTTTAAATAAAATTATGTTAATTAAACCATTAAATTTTTATGTATTCTTTAACTGTAAGTCATGTTTTAATTCTAGCTTAAATTATACAATAATTTGAACTTTCCCTTCAACATTTACCCATTGGCTTAGATTTTGGTTCTGTATTGAGTGTTTAAAACTTTTTTGATTTGTTTGATGTATATAATAGCCCACGGCTTTCAATCATTCCTATAGTTTGAATAAAAATGCTGAAAAAAAATTAACAAATATGGTTAAACAAATCTTTAAAAAGTGCCTTAAAAATATTCGAAGTTCAATAATTTTTGATAAATCAATACTAAAAACGTGTAAGCACTATATAGCACTTCATTATGTATCAATGTATAATGTAGATCATATTTGAGGAATATTGCACATAAATTTATTAGGCAATTGTCTATAACAAATATATTAGATATTTTCATATTAAATAAATCATTACTTAAACCACACAGGGGATTGATCACCATAATCCAAACGTATAATCCAGATCTTTTTCATATTGTAGAAAAAGATCTGATCAGATACAGTTTTATATTTTAGAATATTTATATTTAATGAAAGTAGTTCTCAGAAAGTTTCATATCTTTTTAAAACAAATGCATGATTTTTTTTTAATTATACCATTTAAGTTTATTTTTCAATAACTGAAGTATATAATAAGACATAGAAGCATTGACAGAAGAGTTTAGATCAGTAGTCAGCAACCTTTTTTACTGCAGGTCAGACTTTAATATATTGAGAGTTTACATTTTGGGTTTGGGTTGATGTAATGCAGTAGATCAAAATGTGTTCAGTCAGTCTACATTTAAATTATAAGTGTGGTTGAACTATCACTGCCCCATGTAATCTGCCAGTGATGTACTAAAAATTTTTCTTCAGGATTCAACTTTAAACTAATGAGTGAACTTAAATTTAAGAACTTAAATCTAATTGCAGTCAAATTCTTTGGTGGGTCGCTTCAAATGTTGCTGTGGTTCATTCTGTGACCTGCAGGTCATAGGTTGCCAACCCGATTTAGATTATCTCATATATTATGCTATTATTTAAATGTATAATGATTGCAGATTTATCTTTAAATGACTATAATATTAGTCATTTGGAAGATATATGTAATCTAAAGACAGTCACTTGGATTGCTTATTTTGATAATTTTTTTATGAATTTATTTAATATAAATTTATTATCAAATTGATTATAAATTTTGAATGCTTAAATTCAATATCAGAAAATATTCATTAATTAATGTGGAATATGTATAAGTTCATGAAGCTGTCCTGCTTGAATGATCAAATTGTTATCCAGAAGCCAATAAGATAATTTTTATATATCATTAATACTACTTTAGAGAAGCTACTCAGATATCCTGATATTATCTAAATGGTAGCAGGGATAGCAAATCAATGGTTTTGGGATGTGTCAAAATTTTAATGGCACATGGAAAAATCTTATAGCATCGTTTTTTATTTTATTTAATTTTGTCCATATTTTAAATTTTAAAATTGTAAAAATTCATTTTTATGCTTCATAATATAAATAAGAGCAAATATGAATATTTATATTTTATTCTGATTGATTAAATTAGTTTTTCATATCTACACTTGCAAGTACATATCATGGCATGCTGTGATAAACATATTGCCTGATTTTCCTAATTTTGTTATATGAAATATTTTGAATATGCTATCACTAGTTTATAATAAGATTTTTAATAATAATAAATATTTAAACAGTAATTATTTCAATATCAAATTCAAATACAGACATAATAATTTCAATATTTTATAATTTTAGGTTTTTTCCCACCCAGTGGATTCAAAAAGAGAAGAATTTAGAAAATATTTAGAAAAAGCTGGTGTTCTTGATGTTTTAACAAGAGGTTAGAAATTTTAATACAAAAATAATTTTTAAAACTGTAATTAAACTATTAAATAATAGATGACTGACCATGTTATACAGTAGGCCATCTAACTTTGCCTCAGTTACCATTGTTTCTTTGTTATGTTGCCAGAAAAACTAAATTAATTAAAAAATTAGATTTTAAGAAATTGAAACTGAATAAAATTTTATTTTCTTACATTTTCCTTCATAATAGAGAAAATGAGACTGAAATTTATATTTCTTACAGAAAACAAAATATCTATATTTTATATGAACTCAAGTATACAATATTGTCTATGAACAATATATTAATTAAATTATACAATATATAGAACATTCTTTTAGGTTGGTCAGATGAAATTGCTTGTTTTCCAATCAGAGGAATTTGAATTGAATTAGGAATGTCATTCCTTGGAAAATTTGAGGAGTCTGTAATCTTTGTTTGTTTAACACAGCAGACTTTGGCAAGTATTGGCATAAGGCATGATTTAATTGCTATGTAAAGTTATACAATTCAAGTTTACAATTAAATCATAAATATTAGAATATTGGAATGTAACTCAGCTTTATAACACTAGATCAGTTGAAATTTTGATTTCAATTAATATCATTTCAATCAGAGTTGCAATTTTCAGAAATCTAATCCTGACATTAAACAAGAATCTATGTATATAAATGTTGGCTCCATCATCTATTATTAATAATTTATCCACAATTTTAAATTAAAATTCATTGAGTTAATACTTTTAAGACACCATAGGAACCCAATTAAATCCTGAATAAAACTGTTAATAATTAATGTGATATAGATATCAGTCAATATTAGTAAAAGTTTAATAGAAATTTAAATTACTATATTAATTCTAAATTCTCAACAGATTGAATACCGGTAGTTTTTTTCATTTATAAATACTGGTATATTTAAGTTTTTCATAAAGATTCAAGTCATTGGAATAATATAGTATAATCTTACTTTTTTAGAATAATAAGGTTAATCTGAATTTGATTTATCAAGAAAATCATTAACTGGCATAAAGAAAAAAGAAATGATTATAAACACTAGCATCAAATGTTTAAAAGAATTTTTCTGTTTATAATGTCTGTTAATGACATTATAAACAGAATATTCTTTCATTTCTGCTTTGAAATTGTTTTAGAATCTTTTTTAGATTTTTCTACAGTTATTTTAAATGTCATCTTAATAATATAGGATAATTAAAATACAGTACTATATATAAAATATCCACTAATTTGGAAAGTCTTTTGAAAATACATTTCTTAAACATTAGTTGTCTAATAATTTATTGCTGTAATTAATAGAGAAATTTGATCAAGGTGATTTTATTTCACTATTTTCATATATTAATTTTCAAGATTTGTCTATAAGCTTGTAATAAAAAGAAATATTCTTCATAGTTGCATAGTTGTTATGAACTAATGAGATATGGATGGAACGGGAATGAATGGGATATTAATGAATGTTGGAACATAGTTTAAATACTGAATTTAATATAAAATAAGTATTTATTTCAATAAATAATATACTGAGCTACATGAGCAAATTGAATATCTTATTATACAGTATAATAGTAAGCAATATGAATTTATTTGATTTCAGAACATAGTTGTATGCCTGAAGATATAAAGAGATTGTAGTTTTATATTGACATAATCTCTAATTTACAGCTCCTACATTTATAATTATTTTTGTGAGATAATCCTTAAAAATATCAAGTAGCTGCAAATATTGCATTTACAGCAATTTGCAATGTAAGCATAAGAAACTTACATTGTTATCTCAAAACAGAAAATGCCTAACATCTCTCTTAAAACTGCTGTTTCTGTTTGAACTATGTACATCTGTCTATATCATTCTCCAGTTTTGTTGTTTTGATATGTTTTAAATTTATTTTTGATCTTATATATAAGAAAAATATATTTTGGTTCTATTTATTAAGAAGTTAAATAGTTGTGATAAAATTTATCTTATTAAATTCTCGAATCATGTTAAATATTAAAAATTTATTATGGAAATGGAGTTTTTGACATAGTAAACAGAGACCAAGTTCAGGAAACAAAATAAAAACACAAAAAACAAGCTTCAAAGCTGAACCGAAAACTTTTTATTTAAAGTACTTTCGGGTTAAAACCCATCATCAGTAAAAACACACTAAAATTAAATAAAAAGTTTTCGGTTTGGCTTTAAAGCTTGTTTTTTGTATTTTTTTTTTTTTTTTTTTTTTTTTTGACATTTATGATATGAAATAATTTTTACAAGTCATAACATTGCACTGATAGAAATAAGATTTTTTTTATTTTAATAACAATTCATATATCATTTAGATTGTAACTGCAATAATTGCTTGCTAATGTATACATTACAACATCCTGTTCATATGTTAATGCAAAATATGTCTGTAAATCATAAAATATAATCCTCATTTTTCTTCATTTTTTATAAGTTTTTAATAAATTTTTCCATTTTGCTAATCAACAAATTTTCCACAGTGTTATTGGTAAAAGAAAAAATTTTAAACTTTTTTTTGCAATGCTATAGTTTTTTTCCTATTAAATTTATATAAAATGAAATTTACACAAATTATGTTTTTATATAAGTTGACTAAAAAGTTTCTCCTGAATAATTTATATTGATAGAAAAGATGATGATAAATTGTTTGTTGATTATAAAACATTTTGAAGTTTTATGGATTTTTGCATATTCAATCATATTAATTTTCAGTCTTGAAAATTATGATTTATCTATATGTTAATTAATTTTTAATTAATGTCTATTTCATTGTTATGTCATGTCTAAGTTTTTGCTTTTAGAATATTTTAATATTTGATTGTATTATATTTAAATATTTTTATTTCTTCTAGCATTAGTTGAACTTTTGGATACTCAAGATAGACCTACTGATGCAATGGAATATCCTTTTTAGGTTGTTAATATTTATAAGAAATTTAAGTTTCTAATGATAATTAAAACAGCTGTTATTTTATATAGATCTGTAAACACCTTTTTTAATGGATATTTTAGTCTTTATTATTAGATATTTTCTATCAGAAATTTAGTATTACTGAATGCCAGCAATAGTGCAAAGGATTATGGATGTCTTTCTAAAGAAAAATTAGTTAAAAAATATAATTTAATTATTAAATCAATGATGGTGCCACTCTTAGTTTAATTATTAATTTGTTAATTCAGAAATGGAATCAACATTAGTCTAAATTATTTCCAATTATTAAAATTTTGTTATTAAGCATTCTCTATAGGTGGGAAAGCAAAATTCACTCACCATCTCACCCATATCATAAGATACAACTAAAGGTGCCATCCTCTTCAACTAGTGATTTGCTATACTACTTCTGGTAAGATCCTTTTTCTTTCCTCATGTTTCTCTCTTCTCATTTCATTGAATTTAATTTTTTGAAGAATAAAAATTGTGTATTTTCTCTATCTGTTTTATTAAAAATAAGTTGTTATCAAGAATTAATTCTACAAGATAAGGCTCTGTTGGGTGAATATATCAAAATTTGATTTATTTAAAGGATCAGTACTAAACTTAAGAAAAATATTGTCAACTTATATTTTTATAGATATATAAACTCCTAGAGAGAGAACTAATGAGATATATGAATTCATTAAATATATTCAAAATGAATATTATTTATTTCAGAGCATTTCCATGAAGTAAAACTTGTCTTAATTCACTTCCAGCTGATAATAGCAGAATACATTTAACCATAAAGCCTTGACCTAAGTTAAAATTAAGCTATATAACTCGATATCTTTTTAAAATTATATTAAATCTAAGTCAATATTCAGATAAATATTTTCAATTAAATTTTAAATAAATAAAATGATCTTTTCAGTTATCTAACTGTATCTTTTGAAATACTAAACTGATGGTTCTTCTTCTAGATTAACTATAAAATACAATGTATAATAAAAGTATATAAATACAATGCAAATATAGCAGAACTTTGAACTTTAGTGTTCATGTCTTTCTATCTGTCACATTTTGTTTAGAGTACAGGCAAAATTCTTGTACATAAAATTTCAACAAAATATCAGTTTTTAGTGCAAATATTTAGACATGAGTGTACTTGAGCATCAGCAAGAATATACTACATTATTATATACCTCAATTATCCAACCAAATCAATAAAATATTTTTTTATAAAGAATTATAAAGATTACTCCAAAAATTTTCATAGAGCTGAATTATACTCAACAGAAATATTCAGTTCTTACCTACAATAAAAAGTAAATAAATTTCTCTTTAAAAATTTAGAATTTAATTTTATCCTTTGAATTTTTTGATGGATTATTTATTAGTTTAATTTTTTATACAAATTGAAAACTATAGTATGATTATTATAATAGGCTGAATCGAAAGTCAAAGATGGTCAAAACAGAAAATATATCACCACTGTGGTGGGAAATTGAAAGATTTGGGGAGGACTATTCTCTTACATCAAATAAAATTTGGTTTGAGTTCTACCATATATTTTTAAAAATAGTCATGATCAAGCACTGTCACATGATCAATAGTCACAAGCACTGTTTAATTTTATCATTAATTATTGCATAATACTTAAAATGTTTGTGTAATTATAGAAAATATTACTTAAAAATTGAGTAGATTTCTATATTAGTATCTTTTGCAGTATATTTATAATAAAATTAGGAAAAATTAAATGTAGCAGAATATGATATACTTACATTGTTTGTCGTATTAAAAATTCTCTTATTAATTTATCATGTAATGTAATAGTGTGAACATGGTAATTTTATTTAAATATTGTAAATGAAATCTATGAAAAATAATGATTTTGTAAATTACTATAATACAGGTAGTTCTTGATATTGCCATTGACTTATGGTCACTCACACTTAAGATGATGTTGTAATTGATAAATTCTGTGATTGATCAATGCAATTCATAAGTGTATGAATTAATCAACAATCATCTGATTTATAAAAATTATTTTGTGTGTGTCTGGTTCCTGTAAATTTTTGTTTAAGTTTATTACAATAATGTATAGTGTCTTAATAAAAATTGCTATTGAAAAATGTATAAATTCAGGACATTTCTGACTTCCAATTACTCCAATTTAACTTTGGAATTTGAACCAAATTCTATAATAAGTCAAGGGCTATCTGTAATACTTACATTAAAATTATTAATTTATACATGCACAAAAATTCAATATATAGCTACTAGAAAATATAAGCATTCAACAAGAAATTATTGTAATATTTGCAATAATTTCTTGCTGAATAAACCAATTTTTGTTTTCTTTTTAAATAAATTATAAAATATTTTTACATAAACTTTATTTGCTTTTTAATATTAAATACATATTGTCCATAGTTTTAATTTTTTTTGAGTATTTTGTGGATTATCCAGAGTAATTCATTTCCCAACTACTCTAGTTAATCAAGAATATATTGAAACTCAAAAAATTAAATTTTTGAAATATTTAGAAACATACCAAATTTATAAGTATTGTGATGATATAAGTGACTAGATTAAATCACAATGGCTCTAGAAATAATCTTAAATAATTTTTTCATAGAAACAGTTTTATTCAAGAATTTGCACAAAAAATTTCAAATATTTTGCACAAAAATCACATTTTGATTTATAGAACTATGAAATCTATGCTTCATGAAATATAATAGAAATATTAATTAATTAACCATATCATTTTAATCTAATGTTCATTGTTGCAAGAAGCCATATTCAATTTAAAAGTGATCAAGCAGGAAAACTATTCTTTGTTACTCCTCCTCTATGTAACACACAGTATATATTTCTGTACATGCACACTGAGCTGCAGAAAGTTTTTTATTTCAAATATGGCTACGAAATCTTGCTCCATTGCCGTATTTTCCTGATTGGTACTTCAGACTTCTTGTTTTGAAATATTGAAAAAACATTTACAGGGAAGAAGTTTCTTTGATGACAAAGAGATTATTACTGCTGTGGAGAGCTTTGTATTTGCCTCCAAATCTGCTAATTTCTACAAAGGTGGGCTTAAACAATTGTTCCATAGGTGTAGTTAGGTTGGGTCGCACACTTCTCACACCTGTGAAAGTGTGACCCAATCTAACTACATGATTGCTTCCAATTCTTCCTTCTCCACATGACCACGAGATAAAAGTTGGAAGACCAAATTTTAGATCTCTAGCACATCTGCAGTACTGCTGTATCATGATGAGGATAAGAATTTTTTTTATTTTCACTTATATAATGTAAAAATGATTGTGGAACATTTTCATATTGAAATTTAATTTTCAAGTCTTTGTTTTTTATTATAAAAAATCTTAACATTTTAATGAAAGAAAAATTTTAAAAATTCATCTCTCTTCTGTGACAGTTTGCATAGTGTTAGTAAAGAATGATCAGATTATCATATCAGAGACATTAGTTTTATTTGGTGCACATATTTTCATTTTTCAAACTAAGCAATTAGAAGTCCTAAAATTAATTTTGTGGAATGGAAAACAGTTTATCTGGTGATCTTTAGCATAAAATTTGTTGTGAAATTATTTACACATTAGTTTTCTCTGAATTTACATCTAGGTATTTAAAAATGAAATTAAAATATCATTTATTATAATACATTTTGTTAATACTAGTTCGATGTTTTTCATTTGAAGTATTAATCTCATATCTCTGCTTTCTATATAATATTTATTATAGATATTTATATTGGATATTATTTGATAAACTTCTCTTATAAAGCTCTGTTTTTCCAAATAATTACCTATAGACTCATCAAATTATATTTGTAATTATTATACGATCTTAACAAAGCATTAATTATAATATAAGATTTTTCTTAAAAAAATAAAAGTTCCACCCGAATGAAATATTACCTTCAGTATATCTAAAAAACAGCACTTTTGCAGTGTGGGAAAAACATCTTTTATCTTTTATTTCTAATTTTTGGACAAACATTTTCGGCTGATTTTTCAGATATGCAAAGTTACCCTTTTCCCAGAACTTGCAATAACCTAACGGACGAGTAACTTTACATCCAGAGTTCGTAAATAACTACTAGTAAGTGATATAGTAAGTGCCGGTACTGGACTTACTAACTTAAAGAAGAGTCTTATTCTAAATTCAACTGAAAAGGACTATTAATTTCCAATAAAAAAGAAATTTATTAATTCACCATAATAATTCACAAGACAATAATTAACAATAAGAAAACTTCTATTT
>WUQG02058369.1:0-10077 GCA_011317285.2 Androctonus mauritanicus | reverse complement strand
TTGAACAAATTTTTCCCTGGCCCTAGACCGGGCCCTGCTGCTGGCAGATCAGTTCGAGTCTTACCTTATTTTTTTTTTATTTAAAAATTTATTTGAAGGCTAAAAGTGGATGTGTTTTGGCACCCCTTGAAGTCATCGCCCGCTTGCACCGCAGGCCTTGCAGGCTGCTTGGAGCTGGTCCTGTCTTCCTGTTAAAAAATATCCCAACTACTACAGTTTTTGTAGACAAAACACTCAGAACATACCTTTACAGATAAGCTCAGAACCATATTACAACAAATCAAATGACTGAGATTAGCCAGTGATGAAAAAATAATAGAAATAAAAAGTTCATTTGACAAGTTTCCATCATCAATCAAAGTTAAGAGAAGATTTGATGTCATTCATTTGGAGAATGAGCACAGATTCAAACTTCTCTTATATTTTGTTGATTAGCTGGATGAGAAACAATATTTTGAGAAGAGTTTGAGAAGTAAAAATAATCAGCAGTTGCTTCTGTCTGGCAAGCAGTGTAGTTATTTACAGCTTGTTAATTAAAAAAATTGACAGTTCCTTCTCTCCTCTACCCAATGGGCTGGGTTATCCTTGCTACCTGCTGGATAAGGTAGCAACTCTATTTCTATTAATCTGCAATCCAAAATTATTAACTATGATTATGGATACATTTCAACAAATGAAGATAGTCAACCACAGTAAATGAGCATCATCACTTATACAGGTATGATTATGATGTGTGTTAACTCTGACCTATCCTATTTATTATTTTCTTATGCTCATATTATTTTATTGTTATATTCATTATTATTTAATGTATTATATTTTGTTTAAGAGTTAAAACTTACTTCCACATTCTCCATCTTAGTATTTGGTAATTACGTGTTTACAGAATGGACATCCTTCTTCCGAAAGAGCTTTCTCAGTTTGTGACGTCATCTCCTCTAAATAATTTTACCACTGATCCAATATAAGAAAATAAGGATGATCTTTTACTGATGTTGTGTTCGGTTTATGATTAAACTGTAAAGAGGATGACATGAATTGATTTACACCTGTAAACTAGTAAAGTTAAACTTGTTGCACGACTTATGTAAACGAAGCAATGCAGGACTGTACGTCACCTAGTAGAAAAGCCTAAGATTCCGATGACTCAGAGAGGTGTTAATTTCAAAATGAAATTGCTTGAGTGACATTTGAATTCTTGTAAGGTTCTACAATGGTTTAAAGTTTGTATCGGTTGTGGAGGTATTAGAATTTAAATAGTCTTCAAGATTTATTGATTACGAATAATTTGTTTTTGGATATTTGAATTTTGATTAAATAAGTTTTGTTGATTATTTGAAGTCTCTTTATTAAAGCTTTGGTTACACTTTTGTAAGTGGTTTCTGAGTCTAATAAATTTATATTTTTATTGTTATTTAACTTGTTTTGAGAATTAATTCAATTTGTTAGTGTAAATTTCTAATGTAGTTTTTGCCGGTCTAGTTCTAACACTTGTATGATACTTTTATAATTGTAAGTTTTTTCCGATTTTCTACTTTGCCATTTAGACGTTACTTTGATCATTGTTTATTTTGAATATATTTATATTTATTAGAAAATAGTAAAAGACCTGAGCTCAGGCAAAACTCTGGATTTGCAGAGTTGTGTTAACCGTTAAATTTAATTATAAGTATTATTATCGTTATTATTGATATCCGATAGAATTAGTGACTTTGCAATGGGTCTAATCAAGAAGTTAAATTAAACCCCCATTATATTACTTTATAGATTTGAGTTTGATAATACTGTATTTTGTTGATTTTTAAGTGAAAATGCTTTGTACTGGATTTGCTAGCCTTTTTTTTTGTTATTTACACATTAATTCACATAAATTTTGGAATTATTTTATTTTTATTAAAGATTGTTTGCCTATTAGTCCCTTACTCTCTCCACTGCTATGGACTTCTTGCACCTTTACTCATGTGACTTTTGCCTCCTTTATGCTGGGGAATCACTGCAAAAACTGTTCCTGGTATCAAAATTTTATTGCTTGGTTGACCTAGCAGAACTCTAGAACAGTGGTCTTCAAACTGTGTTCCACAGGACCCTGGGGTTCCACAAAATGTTCTAAAGGGTTCCATAAACATACATAAAATATTCATCAAAATTATGAAAATAAAAAGTATTACTAAATAAAGTTGTTTTGATGAAAATAATTTTATTTTGTAATACTTTTTTAACTTTTATTATAATATAATAAAAGAATATTAAAACGCTTTTCTTTATACGTACTACCGAGATTGTGAATATTCTATTGTTTATGATCCCAGGTTCCGTGAAATAATTTTATAATCATAAGGGTTCCTTAAATTGACAAAGTTTGAAGACCACTGCTCCAGAATAATCTTTTTCTGTTAATGATATTTCTTACAATACCAAGTAAAATTAAATAACATTACTGATAATTACTTCTATAATTATCTAATTAACAATATTTGTGACATCCTTCTGTATACAGGTTAAAACTTTTGCCCATAGGTTATAGATTAATTACACTATGATTAAAAATTATATTCAGTCATTAAATAATAGATGGTGTCACCTTAGCCCAAATTTAAATAACTAATTATTAATCCAATAGATGATGGCACAATAGCCTAATAAATAAAATAATTATTAAAAAATAAAAAAAATAATTATTAATTTGCAGTGTAATTCTAAAATAGTTCACTAGGGATAAAATTTTATTAGTTTTCAATTATTTGATTATTATTTAAGTCATAGCTACAAAATCTTAGTTGGCATAGTGCAAAATAGAATTAAAACTTTAACAAATGAAATTGTCAGTGAAGAGCAAGTAGGATTCAAATCAGGAAGAACAACAACAGACCATATCTTCATAACTAATAACTTAGCTAAAAAAAATACTGTGAACACAATATATCAATTTATTGCTGTTTTTATTGACTTTAAAACAACTATTTTATTCTATCAATAGGAATAAACTAATAAATACTACAAAGATATTAAAGTAATAATTAAAATTAACAACATTAAAACATATGAATTCAGGGTTGAAAGAGGAATCATGCAAGGCTGTCCAATGTCACCATATTTATTCATCATCTATCTGAAAAATACATGCAAAGCAATTTCAGATGAACTGGTACTACAAATAAATGGCATAAATATCAATCACATCAAATATGTAGATATTATGCCACTGAAGAATCAATATCAAAATTAGCTAAGACAATAAAAACTGAATGAAGCATGTAAGAAATATGGAATGAAAATCGATCACAGAAAAACAAAAATAATGAAGAGAAACAAGGCTCAATAAACATCAATAATTGTACCCTTAAGCAAATAAAGAAATATATATATAAGTAGTCTAATCACAAGTGATCTTAGTATAGAAACAATTAAATAGAGACTTAATATTGGCTGATCAAATATGAACAAATCAAACAAAATATGTAAAAATAATAACATTTCTAAAAGCTTAAAATTAAAACTTTACAAAACAATTATCATACCTATATTATGAGGTCAAAACATGCATCCTTAACCAAACTGAAATCCACAAACTTAGAGCATTTGAAATGAAAAACTTAATAAAAATTAATAAACACACTTGTCTGAACACAAATCAAATGAACAAGTCAAAACAATCTAAATTATGAGGAGGATAACATAGATTCACTCCTTAAGTAACAATTCAGATGGTTCAGCCATATCCACAGAATGTCTCCTCAGATTCCCAAAATCTAACTCCATGGCTTAGTAAAGGGGTTGAGATCAAGAGGAAGGCAAAGAAAAATATCTAATTCCATGGCTGTAATCCTTGAGGGAAAGATCCCAACTGTAAATATACAGAAAGATGATTAAAATGTTCATGATAGAGCAAAATGGAAGTATTTTCTGAGAAGGAGAACTACCAGTTAGTTTTGTTTAAGCTGCTATATCTTAATAGGATATTCTTTATATTGCAGCATTCACTTACAGAGCCCACCAAAGACTGGCTAACACCCATAGTGGGAAAGTTGAAGGCCCATCCTTCAACCTTCAGGTTGACCCAAGTTTTTCATGAGGGGTTTGAGCCCAGGCTGTGGAACATGGGGTTCCACAGCCTGGGCTCAAACCTCAGCCAGTTTTTCAAGAGAGGTCTGGGCTCAGACCTCTCTTGAAAAACTGGAGATGTGGGACCCATATTTGAACCCAGATTATTCAAAGTGGTAAGCAAATACTTTACCATATGGCCATCCAGCTGATTGAGGGCTTTTTTGATGAAAATAAATATGTTGTGCATATTTTTATAATGATCATTTTACTTAAAGTGATATACTTTTAAAAAACAAATTGAAAAAAATTTTGAAATTTGGTTTTGGATAGTGCTAGATAAGTAGAATTGAAACTAGATATTTATTCTGTGTGAATTATTCATGTGGGCAAGTTTAGTATTGTACAATATAATTTTATGAAAGAGAAAAGGGGAAGAAAACAAACTTGTGAAAAGGAGTATGTTAGACCACTAGCAAAACAAGGGTACCCTTTAATTTTGATACTACATCGATAGGACAGTTGACAAATTCTTCTACCATTCACATAAGACTGAATAACAAATAATTTATTAATTTTTATTAATAAATCATCATTCTTTAATAATAATAATTAAAAAATATTGGCAAAATAATAGATTACCTACTGATGGAAGACGTATTGTGTTTATCCGGTAGCACAGCATCACATATATAGTGCACTTTTATGACTATACATTGGCTGACAAGAATATTTAAACCAGAGATTCATGTTAATCGATCTCTATATCATGTTCCAGAGAAGCATGTATGTGTTCACTAAAAAGTTTCCTATATAGGTTATGCTATGCTACTGGATGTGATGTAACATGTCTGACAGCAGCAGGTAATCTACTATTTAACCAAAATATTGATGTTTGAAATATATATTTTAAATATTTTAATTATTTAAAAATATAATATGATATAATAGTGAATTATTCAATGATAAGCATAAAATACAGCCAGTCTTCAAGTAAATTAAAATTTTATTTTCATCATTAAATTATAATCTGCATTATCCATTAAATTAACTTTATTTTGCATATTTTAATAAGGATAAATTATAGAAATTTATTCAAGTATAGAAATAATAATTAAGAATAGCCGATAAAGTTATTAACTTAATTATCATCAGGAAAATGAATAATTTTATAATCGATATCTAGTATAAAAAATATGTAGACTATCAACAAAATATTAAAAAAAAAAAATCGATTTCTAATTTAAATAGCTTTTAAGCTCACCTTTCTAAATGAAGAAATAACTACAGAGCTTCCAATTACATATGAATATGACTGTACATGCAAAACAATTTTGCGGTTGGAGTATCATTACTTAAGTTTTGTTTTGTAAGGCGTTTATAAATTTTGATGTTGAAACCGTTTTAATTTATTTAAAATATGATAATTTTGAAAATAATTTTATCAATTTTACCTTTTTACTGGTTAAAATTTAAATTAAAAAAAATTGTATTGATATAGTTTTGATATGATGTATAGAATATATAGTAACCACGCAAAAACATTTTTTGAAATTATTAATAGAACATATACTGTATAGCTAACAAAAAATATGAAAACCCTTATCAAAAATTATAAATATAGACGGTCATAACTTACTTGTTATACGTTTTAAAATATATTAAAAATGATTCTTAAAATATTGCACGATTATCAGCTGGTAAACAAATTCAATTGCGCCCTCTCTCTTTTCAAATTCATTAGAATTAATGAGAATATCCTTGATAAAAATTACACAATATAGTATAGTAATTACTATACATTACTTATTTAATAAATAAATTATAATAAAAATTATTTAAAAAGAAAATTGATAATTTTTATATTTATCAATTAATAACTTCATTATATAAAAATCTTAATTTTCATGTTTTAAATTTTTATTTCTTTATAAAGTATTCTTCAAATATGGAAAACTTTTAGATACCTGTACTATATAAATAATATGATACTGTAAACTAGTTTATAATTTATATTAAAATTTTCGAAAGAGAGAAGGCACATTCGAATTATATTGTTTTTCATTGGAGGACTATTAAGATTTATTTAAATTTGAATTATGCATGGACATGGATGCTGCCTATGCACTGAAAGGGCGTCACTAAAGGTGCCACTAAACGAGTTCTGTATTCTCGACATCAAATTCCAGTTCCGACTAAATCACATTGCAACTCTTGTAATAGTCTGTACCCAAGAATCCTTTACAAGAGTTACAAGTATCATTACAAGAGTCCTGCTGCCCGAGTTTAAAAATCAGAGTATCATTCTTAATGGAGAGATTAGAATTAATGTTTCCTACTACACCTTTTTTTATAATCTGACTCTTTATTGGTTGTCTTCTTCAGCCGACGCGACGAATAATATCAGAGCATTAATTCGATATGTCGTAAAAACCGATAGACTTTGAACAGACATTTTATAAGTCGGAATCGGAGGTAAAACGTAGATCATAATCTCCAAAACAAGAGAGAGTACAAAGACATGGATGCTTTCATATCTTTTTTTTTTAATTTTTACTCCCTTTATCAGATATCAATTATTTAACTCTCTAGTTTTAACTATTTAAAATTGTTAGCTGGATTGGTCGCATGGAAACGTAGGCTTTCCATCCAGAAGGCCCGACAACTAATCAATCTTTAAAATTTACGTGAAGAATTCGATTGCAGACTTTGATTCCCATCCAATACAGTCTGGCTGATCTCTTCACAGAGATCAATAACCCGAAATAGAGATGGAAATAGCCCGCCATTTAAAAATTGATGAAACAGGAAAGTGGCTTTAAAAAAAAATTTAAGAACGGTGTCACTTCAAATTTTTATGATACAGTATGTATCGTGAGCTATTTATTGATTTCTTATGAAATTAGTATAATGATCAAGCAATCGAAGATGATCTCCATGACAAATCAATTAAATCAAATATAATCAAATATCAAATCAATAATTCTTTTAATACATTACTGATTATTTGCACTTTATCTTGGCATTTATATATAATTTTTGCATTCTTAAATATAAAATAATGAAAGAGCGAAAGATATTTTTGCTCCTATGTTCAAATTTTCACAGGAACAACTACACCACTGACTTGTGAGTCGGCCCGTTTGTATTCAATTCTGTGGTCGGCCCCTATGATAGTTAATGCAGGGATTGTCCTACTTCAATCATTTCTAAACCAATAAATCTATAAGATTAATTTAAAAAATTCTTTCCATTTGTGTAAATTATATGATTTATTTATCAAACGAAGCATATGTAACTGTATGTACCCTATACTAAAATGTTTTAGATTAAAATTGCCTACTCCTGTTTTATTTTGTAAATATTGCTTTTATATGGAAAAAAACAGTCTAGAATATATAGATTTTTTTGTTTGATGAGCCTGTTCAAAATTACAAATATAATCAAAAATATGTCTAAATAAATTGGTTCTTTGATTTTTAATTGAATCGGACATTCTCAAAATAACAGAATTTCGAATACGTAACGTCACCTATGAAGATTTTCGTGTTGTTATGGAAATAAAAATATTTCATTTTAAAAGATCGTAACATAATTTTAAAAAGTTAAAATTCCAATCTTAACGTAAATAAGTTGTATAGATAGTTTTTAATTAAGAATTGTTTTGCGGTTCGTAAATTAATTGTAAAGAACTCATAAAACTAACTCTTCAGGCAGAAAATTTATTCCAATGTAATGTTTTCAGTTATCTTTTCCAACTATATTACTCACAAGTCAGAATAAAAGATGAAACATAGAATAAAAAGAATTTTAGCATATAATTTTGATTTTTTTTTTTTTTTTTTTGCTGTTTTACGCTCTTTCCAATCAGTAAGATGGAAGGGCTAATCCACAACGGGTTGCACTCACATCCGTGGAGAGGGACTGGATAGGGATGGTGAAAGACGGAGATCGCCAGGCCGTCCCCGGAATCTCGAAAAAACTTTTCTGAAGATACCGAATCTGGGACGAAAATCCAAGTCTTCTTGCTTGGCATACCAACGTTACCACACGACCATCCGGCCACCAACATATGATTGTCTATTATTAAAGATTTCGGTTTAATTTAAGATCGTTTTTACGATTGAATAAATTTGAAAGCGTGTTTTAAGATTGTGCATTTTGTGTGCACAGGTAATAAGAGTAACCCATCAATGAAGTAACCAAATAATACATCCAGGCGGCATCATGCAAAGCGTAACATTCTTTTACATAAAGGTGGCAAAGTGCCTAGGATGAACTCTGAGTATTCTTTCCACTATGAATTAATGCAGTGGTTCTCAAACTTTTTGAAGTTGGGGCGCATTTAAAATCCTACAAGTAACTGTAGGCGCACTATATATATACAAATTTCTGAGAAATATGTTATTACGTACCGACAAATTCTACGTCGAAAAATGACGTCTATATCAATCATCTCTAATCACGTGACATTTCCCTCCTTTTCCAGCCATTTTTGGTATCATTCTCCGTGAATGATGCCAAAAATGGCGGGCATCATTCGCGTTGAGAAGAATCCACTCGATATTGTCGAAATATGAATTGTAGACGAATAAAATCAAAACTGGCAACTCTAATTCAATGCAGAATGCGTTCATTTATTTATAATTACAAGTATTTTTACAGATCATTGCTTATTTTTGTTAGAAAGAAATCAAACGTTCACCACTTTCGTAATGAAATTGTATAACTAACTAACTATATTTTTATATCTGGAATTTCTCTGGAATACCATAGGGCGCATACTTTGAGAACCACTGGGTTAGACTGATGGCGGAGGAAGTTGCTTGTTGCTTCTTTCAGTTTTTCCGCGAATGGGAGCAGAATTATTTTCATCCCAATTGCGGGAAAACCGAAATACGTCAGCATCATTCTCGAGAAGAAACAAACAACTTCCTCCGTCATCAGTCTAACCAGTGAGAAAATCGTCCAATAAAGAAATGCACCCAAATATTGCATTTCACATATTTAGATGATATAAATGGAATATCTAAACATTAATAAATACAAACTATTTCTTTCAGAAAGTTTTAAGAATAACGTTTAGAAACAAATATTAATATCAAAGATTTTTTACTTTTTATAAAAATTTTAAAGTATATACATTAGAGTAAGTAAAAACAATATAGAGAAAAATTAATTATTACTTAAAGACAATTTTTAAATTATTTCTTTATCATTATTGTTGTCGTTACTGAAAAATATATTTATATGATTATAAATAAATATTTATATGATTATAATACTTTCCTACAATTTGATGGCTAAATTTAACAACAAAAAAATAAAGAAAATATGCAGTTATGAAAATCTTAAATGAAACGGGTTTTTCCTTTTTTTTGAAGATATTAATTCTAATTTATTTCCTAACTGCATTAAATAGAAAATAAATACCATTTACGAAATAAATTAGAATTAATATCTTCAAAAAAGAAGGAAAACCCATTTCGTTTAAGCATGATTTTTCCTCTTTCCAAGATATTAATTCTCTGAAAATCTTTAATTTATTACTGTCATTATTATAAAGAATAATCATATTATAATTATAATTTTTAAATTTTTATTTAAAATTATTTTAAACTATTAAATTCATTTCATTGGTTATTCATATTCTGAAACTGGAAAAGAATAATATAAATACATATTCCTATCACATGAATTTTATAAAATAATAGTTTAAAATATTCAATAAGCAAACCTTACAAGTTCTGAAATTATCTGCATTACACGATAATACCAAATTTTTGAATGTTTGCAGTGTGGGAGTTTGATATAAACTAGGAAGTGAAGTTATATAAAATTATATATGTAGAATTTATAAAGAAACAGAAGTTATCTGTATCTTCGAAAGTCTTGAGAATCAGCAATGATATTAATAATAATCTTCGTAAATTGTTTAATGTCTACTATAGCAGAAGACAACTGTAATAATTGTGTCAAGCAAAAGCGCTTAACAGAAATTTTATATTCACCAAAAGAAATAAGGAATGCTCGAAT
>WUQG02058358.1:0-10077 GCA_011317285.2 Androctonus mauritanicus | reverse complement strand
AACATGGCGCCGAATGCTGTCCTTCAGATCTGCCACAGATGCTGGCCTTCTACTGTAGATAGTATCCTTCAGGAAACTCCACAACCAAAAGTCGCAGGGAGTAATATCCGGCGAACGAGGAGGCCATGTTAAAGGGAAATGACGGCTGATCACCCGTGCATCTGTAAAATGCTGTCTTAGCAATTGCTTTACTCGACGATCAATATGAGGAGGTGCGCCATCCTGCATGAAAATGATGTCCTGAAGGCTTCCCCGCTGCTGAAGTTCTGGGATTACAAAATTCCTCAGCATATCACAGTATCGTTGTCCTGTGACGGAACAGGTTCGGATCCCGTTTGCAGTTATCTCTTCAAAAAAATACGGTCCAATGATGAAGGTAGCAGTAAAACCGCACCACACTGTGACTTTTTCAGGATGCAAGAGTTGTTCCTGGATAGCGTGAGGGTTTTCACTTGCCCAAATTCAGCAATTGTGGGTGTTAACCTGCCCATTAAGGCAAAAGTGGGCTTCATCACTCCACAGAATATTCCATGGCCAAGTGATGTCAACCTCCATTCGAGCAAGGAACTGAAGTGCAAAAGTTTTACGAACTTCTGAGTCCCCAGCCTGCAATTGCTGTACAGGCTTGATTTTGAAGGGATAAAAATGCAAAATCCGCCGTATGATTTTTCGTACCGTGGAATACGGCATATCCAGTACATGGGAAACATCTGGCACACTCACGTTACCATGCGGCGACTGACTGCTGGCTTCTACGACAGCGGTGGGGCCATCTACACAAAGTTTTGGCGCAGCATGGCCTGTGAGGCCCTTGCGCCATAAAACCGCATACCTACCTACGACAGCGGTGGCGACATTTTCAACGCTAGAAGACGGGATTCGCTTCCTTCCTCTACCTGGGAGAATGCCAAGTTGCCCAGTTGCTTCATATTTCTGTATCATCTTGCGTAGGCCACGTGGAGACATTGGACCTCTTCTTATCTTCTTCATACACCGGAATTTCTTTACAGCTGCAACGGAGTTCTGATTCTGATAGAACAATTTCACCAGTAGGGCTTTGTCTTGCAACGTAGCCATGATGCAGATGCACGTGCAGAGACATCAGTCTTTTTATTGATAGAATAATGCTAATAGTCATGCGCTGTAATGCAAATCATGTTTCACATTTTCAATATATGCAAATAAATGCCATGTATGTTACAGAGCCATCTATCGGCGAATTTTTGTACTATTTTTTTTAATAAATGTCAAGCGCATCATTTGAATTATCTGTAGTTCAAATTTCATCTCTTTTGAACCAATAGAACGCATTCTAGAGTCCTCTGAAATGGGGAACTTATTTCTTGCTAACCCTGTAGATAATATGCTATTTCATATTTTTGCTTCAATATAAACATGCAATTTCTTATTATTATTATCATCATATAGAATATATAGATATATATACTATATCTTAGACTAAACAACTAACAACTATCTTTAATATCTCAGCTTTTACTGAATTACATAATTCAGCCTAACTATAGTATGTATACTTAAATTTTTCCTTTCATTTTCAACCAATGAGAAGTGATTATTTATCAAATAATTTTGTCAGTGATGGAAGAGCTACACTAAGTTTCATTCATTTTTTTTGGTTTGAATTGTTTTTGGTTTATGATGGAGAGTATTGTATTCAAGTTTGAGTCATAGAAATCAATTTTACATCAAGAGAAATTATTTTCAATGATTATGAATATTTTGAAAAATGAAACTTTAGATAATATTGCTTCATATATTAAAAACCTGATAATTATATCTATAATATATTTGTAATTTATATAACAAAAAATTAGTGAAAATTATTCAATAAAATTAAAATAATTAACTAATTAAATAATAAATAATTAACTGATTTATTTTTTAAATCAATATTAAATGAAACAGATATTTGAGTAAAAGAAAATTAATTGGTTTTCAGATTTATAAAAATAATTATTTTTATTGCATTATAAATATTTAAAAAGTGTAATGTGACTAGAATAGAATGATGGATGACCACTTAAATATATAAAATTATCACATGACAGCAGAAGCTACAGTATAAAAATTAATTGAAGACTAACAAACTTTTGATTCCTTTCTTTAGTTTCTATGATTATAAAAGGATTTTGTTAAACTTCTTAACAAATTATATTAAAATTTACTTCTAAATGGTTTCCATGATAGCTCTGAATTCTGCAAATTATTTTCATTTCAATAGGTAATTAACACCAACTATTTCTATTCTATATATTAACAGACTGGCAATCCTATTTTGTTTCAGACTTTCTGTTAATTGCTAGTAAACATCATTAGATAGGAAGAATTAAGCAATATTTCCATTTTGTTATTATTTTTTAAAGATTATGATGTCACATGTGATGATTTTTCTAGAGGAAAACTCTTAATATACAGACTACAGGTAGCTATTAATCAAATAATTTTAATTTTATTCCTAATGAATTATTTTAGAACTAAATTGCCATTTTAATAATTATTTATTTTAATTTTGTCTAAGGTGACGCTATCTCATATTCAATGAGTGAATTATAATTTTTATTAAATTCCCAAAAATAAAAATTTACCTTGGACTGGAGTCAAACCAGGAAAATTTTATTGTTATAAAATAAATTTGACTTGTTTAAGATTATTTTATGGAGTTCTTATTTTAATCTGATTTTTGACAATAAGAATAGATAATATTTACTGATATATGCCATATCAATATTAAAACAAGGTATATTTGTATATTAAAAAATATATAAAAAGTTTTAATAGCGTTTATAACTTTTGTCAAAAAAAAAAAATTGGGAAAAAATTCATAAATATTTCATTAGAAAGTATATGTTGTATAAAGTTTTTCTAACTTACTTTTCAATAAATAGATTTTAATTAAAAATATAATATTTTTGAGTTCAATAAAAAACAAGCAGTTCTGAAAAAATTAATGCCTATTTTACAAACATGCCCTTTATTTTGGAATTAATAAAGTTAAAGGATAAAATATATTTCATCAAATCATTTTCAATAGCATAACTTTTATGCTGAATATTAGAAAAAACTATTAAATAGTTCACTATAGTAATAGTTACTGTCAATAAGGCTAGTTGACTATTATTGTATTAAGATAGTTACATTATTATTATTATATACTAGATGGCATACCTAATACAGTTTGGGTAATATTAAAATGTAATTTATATATTAACTAAAAATTATTGATATAATACTTTTATTTTATATTATTGACAGAAAATAGAGAAAGTATTAAGCAGGGGTAGAAATGCAGGTAAGCTATGTTATGTTATGCTTAACAATTAGCACCATCTATCATTATTGATATAAAATAAAAATTTTAATAATCACCACATGCATCAATGTCACATCATTTATTACTGTAGGATTAAACAATGTGGTATTAAGAGGACTTTTAATGGCAGAACATTACTATCAAATTTTACAAAAATTTGCTAATTATTTCAAAAGTTATCTTAGATATGATGACAGATAAACATGATGATGATATTAATAGCAGTCTTTTCCTTCAGAAAATAGGCTAATGGTATTAGCATACTTTCTGAAGAAAAATATTATATCTGTTTTAAATTTATGTAAACATTCTCTATTCTGTAGTTAAACTATATAAATTAATTAAAAACTGAATTTTATAAACAAAATATTTCAATTTAATATTTTAAAGAAAAAATAAAAAGCATAAATTTTATGTAGAAACTTATCAAGAAATTGCTAAGTAATTGACTTAATTAAATATTACACCAACAATCAGCACTTCTGCAGTAACTAGTAAACGTTTTTAATAGCAATAGCTATTAAAAACGTTTACTAGTTACTGCAGAAGTGCTGATTGTTGGTGTAATGTAAACTATAAAAATTAAGCAGTTTAATTAAATATCACTTCTGGTTCCAGATTAACCGCAATTAATCCATATAATCAAGAATATATCATATATATTTTCTTATTTATTTCAAATCACTTTAAAAATTTGTTTTTACTTTACTGAAAAGTATATTTAATTGTTGTTTTTATAATTTGAACCAATATTTGAGGATGAGAAGAATAAAGCTGTCATAAATTGAAATTTAAAAATTTACATTTTTAGTTTGTTAACTGCATAAAAATTTCACTGAAATAATAGCAAAAATGTATAAAATATCTAAAACATTTAATATTCAAAATTGAAGTATAAACTATTATATATATATGCATTTTTATGATAGCTAACTAAATAACGTATGAAATTGTAGAATTGTTAATCCAAAAAAATAAAATCTTAAGACAGTTTAACAGATTAGATTATATAATAAGAAAACCTTAAAAAGCTAAACAAATCAAATGCATTAATACAATTTTAAAATCTTGAAATATAGCATTCAGAATATTAAAAACATATTTCTTTCAAAATTGCTCAAAATGTTTAAGTGAAATTTTAATCATTTAAAATTTTATTATATTATAAAAAAAAATATTTTTTAAGCATTAAAATATTACTGTTACAAATTGAAAGTATATATTTATAGTCATTTATATATACTTGAAAATAACAATTTAAATAAATTCTTAATTTTATATAAAACTTAAATATATTACCATGAATATTGTCTGAAGAATTTCTATTTGCAGTTCCAAGAGAAACATCTGGAGGATTATATATTCTAGATATTCCTTGTGAAATAGAACATCCATCAGCTTGGTGTAAATCTTGCGGTTGCCTTGATAAAGCACTACCAACACCTCTTAACCATGATTCCCCATTGTGTGTATTTGACAATGCTCTCAACTGACCAGAGTCTACTTCATCCAAAGGAGTAACTGGACTTGTTTGAACTGGAAGAAGATCTATAAAAAACAAACTGTTTTTATTAATCATACTTTAATTTTTATTAGGACTAAACTAAAGTTCAAAGGGAATCAATATTGTTTCGTAAACTTAAAATTAAATATCTATTAAATTTATTATAAAACATCTACCAATATAAACAACAAATCAAATAATAAGTTAATAAGAAAAAAATAAAACAAATTCTTTTTAAGAAAATCTATTTGAAATTTCATGTTAAAAATAAATTTTTGAATAAACTAAAAGAATTTAAAAGAAATCTGTACAAATTTGCATTACAAATGGTTCTCCTTTGACAAAATCTGATTTTTAATGAAATTTTTTCGATCTGACAATGAAAATTATTTTATGATATAAAAAAAACAACTTTTAGAATACAGTTCAGAAATAAACACAGTCTAATAGGTTGGAAAAATATTTATGCATACGTAAAATATAAATGTATCAATTATATAAAATTTTTACTCAAAAGATTATTTAGCAAATACAATCCTAATATTATATATTTGCTAAATTTTTAAATAGTTTTGTAAATGTTCATAAACAAATTTCTGAATTATTTTAATTCAACTATTAATTATCTAAAATTATTATTTTAATATTTTAAACTGTTCATGTTTTAAAAGTTTTATAATGGTAAACTAAAATCATATATAATATTAACCTTACTCTATTTCATTTTACATTATAGGAATTCCCTTTTAATACTGCAAAGTTTTTCAGGAAAATAGAATAAAATCCAGATTCAGATTGGAATATGTGCTATATTTCCATAAGACATAACTAGGCCTATACATGAGTTGTAATTACCACAATAAAATACTTTATTAATTATATTATAGACATATACAAAAAAAAAAAAACAATATACCTCTAAAAATAGTAAGAGAACTGTGAAATTTGACATACAAATGCCTTTCAACTAGGTATACAAAAATGATTAAAATTTCATTGTCAATGAATGAACAAGACATTTTGAGAGTACATGGGAAAGAACAAATCTAACCAATATAAGGAGCAGTGTTTGTAAGTATGGATATATCTGACCAATTTTGCTACAGCATATCTATCTGCAATAGGAGCAACTGAGTGAATTTGAGAGAACTCATTCTTACACTTTTAGCAAACCTACATCAATTTTTTTTGTATCAGTGTTATCAATAAAAAATAACAACAAATATGTGTATAAATATCTAAAATTAAATATATTAGATATCTGTACACATAATCATATATAATATTCAAAATGAAATATTATATACGATTATATATATATATAATATTATAATATTAAATATTCAAAAATGAAGCATAAAATATATTCAATATGCATATTTTTATAGTAATATAACTACATAATATATCAAATATAGAATTGATAGTCCAAAAATAAAACTAAAATTAAAAAACTGACTATACAATTTTACCTTAAATATTGAAATTTTAGGAGACTGAAAAGGTCCAGAGCAAGCATAGTAATAATATATTTTGAAATGAATTAGGAACAAGGAGTCACATATATGGATGATTTGTTTCTATAAAAATGATAAAAAGTATAACATATTTCTAAACTGATACTAATTCTGTGTATATATACTGTATTTATTCTCATTGTTTCTTGTAACCAAGTTGAAATAAACAACTTTCAACATCAGATAGCATAAATGTTGTCATTACCTTCTGGATGTAACTTAATGCTATATTGAATGACTAAAGTTGTTAGCTCAAGTCAATTCAGTCCCTGAAGTTTGAGTTTTTCATAAATAAACTGATGAGTTCAAACTATTTTGCAATTATGTTTAAGCTCCATCCTTGAGTTTTTTTAAAATAGTTAACAGTACTTAACAGAAAAAAATCACTTGCTATTAAACAACACCACAGTTCATAACAGCACTATAAGCAAGTAACAACATTTTAATACCGTAAAACGTTTTTGGACTCGGTAACAGTACCTCATCAGTACAGGTTTCTTAAGAAACATGTACTGATGAGAGACTGTTACCGAGTCTGAAAACATTTTATGGTATTAAAATGTTAACCGTACTTATTGAACAATGAAAAATTATACTTTTATGCAATGTCAAAACAGAAATTGATGAAGGATATCCATTCTTTCTGTAATGATTTGAAGTTTTTGTTTAATTGTAGTAGTTATGCCAACAGTCTTGACTATTAGATATTTAGCAAGTTCCACTCCACAAAATCAAGCTAGTTGTCCAGCATTATGAATCAACTTACTGTAGATTCATAATGCTGGACAAATGACTTGATTTTATGAGAGAGGAAATCTGCTTCTAAGATTGAGCCAGTTATGTGTCATTCATTAAATATCATATATAATAAAGGAAATAAGCATGCAAAGTCTTCGTTTCTGTGCACGTTTCTAGGGCTAGAAATTCCTAGGGCTAGAAATGCTGCCATTACTATTTTCGCTCGCTTTGAATTTTTAATCACATCTTTCAGCAAATTAAATCCCAATCTCATTATAAATTTTGTTTTAAATTATCATAGTTTACTTCCTGTTTATGTTTGTACACTTCTTTTTGTTATTTGACTTCAATTTCTGGTTTTTTTCCATGGAAAAATGTTGTCTGTAGGGTTCAGTTTGCATTCTGTGTCCCGAGGCTACACAAACATTGCATTGGTGGTTGCATTTAAATAATATTTCATTTATTTCAAAAATTATAATTATTTTTATTTGAAGAAAATAATAATAATTATTACCATCCACGATTATTACCTACTTTGGTCCACCAGGAACCAAAGTAGTCTTAAGTCTGTAAGAACCAGTACGCGTGCTTTCTTTATCGTATTTTCGTTTTTATTATGGATGACAGGTTATGGTTGCATGCGAGAATTCAACAGTAAAATCTCAAATTTGACAGATAAGAAATTTATATTTTGATGTATTTGGGCACGTAGTGGCCAATGGCCAACTAGTCTTATAATATAGTAATAATTATATACTTTTTATATAATCTCGATGTTTTAAATATAAGAATAAAGTAAATTCAATATAGGCTTTACAATATAATACAAGACTAAAATTTTGAAGGGAAAAAAATCCAGTTCTCTTCGAGGACTGGTTATAAAAAAATTTAACTCTAAAAATTCCTGTTCGCTACATAGCCCAATAAATTTGCTTATTTTAAATTTGCTTTACCCAATAAATTTGCTTATATGATAGTTTTTAATATATTTATTATTTAATTATAAAGAAATCGACTGAAGATTCTGAATGATTTGAGGATTTTATCGATAACCACGGCATTTTTTTTGCGTGTTTTGATTTTTATTTACAGTATTATCAATTTATAAGGCGAAAAATTCTTCTTCGGGAATTCGAAAATGAAAAAAATGGCAGAAAATTTTCTTCTAAACTAGCAATTCTTAGCGCGTTTCTTATACTGTACTTACTTAAATAAAAATCTTATAAATTAACAAAAACTGAATAAAAACTCACAATGCTTTAGAGTTACGGTACTCCAAGTAAATGTAAAGAAATTCTGCAGTCTCTGACAGAGTAGGAAGACTGGCTAAAATATTAATGAGCAAATATTTTAATACAATATTACGGATCAGTCTCAAAATATTCACTTTAATGTTGTGGGAGCATTGAGATCCAACAGAGGTGAAAAATAAAGATTTTAAATAAGAAAATAAATACTGTAAAGTATATTTCAAATATAATTATTAAACTAGTGTATAAGCCTGTCAATAGAGATAAATGCAAATACTGTACTAATTTTAGTCAAAATAGAACTGACATTAAACATTAAAAAGCTGTCAAATTTGGGATCCGCCACTTTTGTAACTCCGTTTTGAATATTTTTTTCAATCAATATGTTAATTCTCTCAGCAGGAAACAATCAAATTGAAGAAAAATAACGATTTTTAAGCCCTAAAATAAACATTGGAAATTTAGCTTCCATCTTTTCTATTATTCTGAGATGGAATTTCGGGCCACCATATTTTTCGGAACCAGTTCAGTGGTCCTATATCATCATCAGCTTTCTAGGTCATAGGGAAGTACTCAAATTCTTGCGGGAAGATATATACATACACACATTGTCCGTAAGCATTTTATATAACTTATATAATAATTTACAGAATTTTAATTTTTTTATAAAAATAAGGAAAATATCATTTTATATTAAAACTAATATGATAATTTCGCTAAAAAATAAATTTCGAAAAAAAATAACATTGTGAATAAATTCTTAAATAAAAAGAAAAAACTAAGGATAAAATTTTAATGAAAGAATTATCCAACCTTTGCCTGAACATCAATCTTTAACATGAAATCTTCCTTCTATAAAATTTTGCATAGAATGTAGAATTTTTTTTTTCATTTCTGAAGGCATTTGTATATTCTTAGTACTTAAAAGTCTTAACATTTTGAATATAAAATTAAATGATTTATGCAAAATATTAAACCGAAATTAAAACAATTTTTTTCCGGTAGCATTTGAAAAAGAAATTGTTTTTTTGCATAAAATTTTTATGACGACAATATCAAAACGGCAATATTTCCAATAAGAAAATAATATAATGCAAACAAAAAATTAAAAAAAATCTGCACAATTTAATAGGAAGTAAATGAAGATATGAAATTTTTATCGCCAACTTCATAGCATTGTTCGTGAGCAGTTAAATGATCAGAATATTAGCTATTTGGTGAAGCGAATAGTCATAATTTTTTTTTTTTTTTTTTTTACAGATTAGAGTTCTGATAACATCTACCATCTCCGAAATAATTTCGCTGACTTTTATATGCTACAATTAATACCAGTATAAATTCTAGTATATAATACTTAGTTTATATACTAGATTTTATACTAGAATTTATAAAATCTGAAAACTTTCATATTCAACATTCTTATATTAGTTCTCAAGAATTCTGTATATGAAATATTTGTTTCAATTCAAAACAATTTAAAAGTTTTCTTACAGAAATATGTTACTTAATTTTTTACGAATTAATACAATTTAATTATTCGAGTATTTCTTCAGTTTATGAGTGCAATTCTAATCTGTATTCAAATCAAAAAAGTGAATCATGCATTGAACTTAAATTCGATACTTTACACTTTAAAGCAGTGGTTCCCAACATGAAGCGTACGCCCCACAGAGGGGCAATTTGATTTTTAAGGGGGGCAATTCGAGAATGAGTTATTAACAGTGAATTTTTTGCATT
>WUQG02058347.1:0-10078 GCA_011317285.2 Androctonus mauritanicus | reverse complement strand
GTCCAACACATTTTGCCATCTTTCTGGTAGTAGCATGATTCCATGCTCATAGAACTTTTGATCTTTGCTTGCAAAAACTGTCAAGTGATTTTTGACATCCTCATTTGAACTAAATGTTTTGCCATTTAAAGAATTTTGTAAAGTCCAGAGCAAGTAATAATTAGAGATGCCAAATCTGATTAATATGATCAATGCAGTAACATATTCCATCCAAGCTGCAACAGCTTCTGGCAAGTCATTAAACTTGTATGAGATCGGGTGTTATCATGGTGAAACACTACACCTTTTCTGTTAATCAATTCTGTCCTCTTCTGTTTGATGGAATCATTCAATTTGTCCAATTGGTAGCAGTATACTTGTGAATTAATTGTGGAATTGTCTGGTAGAAGTTCAAAAAAAATAATTCTCTTGAAATCTCACCAAATAGAGAGCATTACTTTTTTTTGACGAATGTCTGCTTTTGAAGTGCTTTGAGCTGGCTCATCTCTTTCACTCCATGATTTCTTGTGTGTTTGACATGGTTGTAAACAAGCCATTTTTCATTGCCAATTATGATTTGCTTCAGAAACGGATCATTTTCTTGATGTTTGAGCAGCAAATCACAGATGTCAATGCAATGAAGTAAATCTCTTTCCTTCAGAAAAAGAGGAACCCAAATATCGAGCTTTGAAATGAAACCAAGTTGTTTCATATGGTCATGAATTATCGAATTTGACAAATTCAATCTCATAGCAATTTCTCATGTTGTTATTCGGCAGTTTGCTTCAACCAATGCTTTTATTTTGTCTTCTTCAGCTTCAACTGGCCTTCCAGAATGTGGTGTATCTTTAATATCAAAGTTGTCTGAACGAAATTTTGCAAACCAATTTTGGCAATGGCGTTCTGTTAACACATCTTCTCCATACACTTCACGTAACTTTTTCTTGCAAGAACAATAATTTTACCTTTTTGGTAGTAATAAAGCAAAATATGCCAAAAATGCTCCTTTTTGTTTTACATTTTTAATATAATACCAAAAAAACAATTGCACAGAATCAAAAAAGTTTTTTTTTATATAAATAAACCTTCAAATGTCAGCTATCAAAATGTATAATGACAATATGGCTTAGAATGAAATTGTCAGGTTAAAAATACAACTAACACCACTCATAGGAAAAAAATGAAATTACTTTCTTGAACAACTCTATATTTTAACACTTGAAAGTTGATTGGTGCACTATATCAACTACACTATTTTTCACTCCTTTCACTCTTTGTACTTTGCCATTTGAAATATAATCATAGTACTCCAGCCATCCTCAAATAATTAGCAGGGAGGGGTGTGTTAAGCCTTTTTTGATGTATATCATCTTTATGATCTTAAGTCTTTTTTCAAGTTCCTATCTGCCTTCCCTACATATTCAGTTATGCATGCAGAGATATCCATCTGGAGAAGTAGGGAGTATTGGCAGTTGACAATTTTGTATGGTGATGAATTTTGCAATTAGAGACATTCTGATAAACATTATGCATAAACTTGTATGTGTAGCCATGCTTCTTAAAGTCATACTATATGATGCCAATTATATTCTTACTACTTGGCATTAGAATCAGAATAGTGAATAAAAATTCTCTTAAATAGTGTACTAAAAGAGATGTTTATAAATTACTAGATCATGAAATCAAGCAGATATAAAAACTAGAATATAGGAAGGTTTATGATAAACTGCATCTAGTATTCTGATACAGAAAGGTCTGTCTACATTTAGAAAATGAACATGACTTATATTGCATTGGTCGAGAGTGAGAATCCAAGGGAATCATCTGAGAAGAATATAATGATTTGCTGTGCATTATAAGACCCTTCTCATACAGCATAGATATAATAACATATAATAGAGCCAATAAAGGTCAATGGGATCTGTTCCTTTTTTTTATCTTAATAACTCTTCAATAATCCCTTCAAGTGAACTTTCGATGGTTATATCCTTCAATTTTTGGTAGAATCTGCCTCAGACAATGAAATACAAATAGTAGCAGAATATGAATCTTTTAATAGATCAAGTATCATACCCGAATTTGAAATGTACTGTATGAGGAACCAGCATAATTTAAGACAGGCAGGAGGTATAAGAATGGAAGAGTAAAGATTCTTATGATCCAAGATGATCCTTGGGGGTCCTATCTCTAAAAGATGATCAAAGAAATGATCTGCTAAATTTACAGAGTAAATGTTTTGCATCTTCTAATACATACATAGCTATTCATTTATGTATATGTTAGAGAAAAGATAGCAGCTTGGATGAGAGATTATGCTTATTCAGTAGATTTGACATAATACTTTCTTGATTATCGCTTGGAGATAGGGTTTCCCAATAGAAACACTTTACATATCATAATACAGAATAATTACTCTCCCAGGAGTAACTATCTTGTATTATGATAAGTTTTACTTTTCCATTTTTATTCTTAGAGGATTTTTTTTAAATTACTTACTCTGATTCTCCTCATTCAATTCAGTACATAATAAATTGCTCATTACCATAACATTCATTCATAGCATATACAGCAACCAAAACAACTTCAGTTTCAGTTTAGTTCTCACTCATATTTCATCACATAGACACAAATGGATTAAGCATTTGGAGATGCCAAGAACAATTTGATTTATTTTGAGTCCACTTTTAAAAATATAAAAATGTTTTTATGAATATTAAATTAAAAATGCATGAATTGAAAATTAAATTATTTATTTTTAATCAAAATATCATATATATATATATATATATATATAATCACATAATTGTGTAATAAAATTTCACATTGTGCATTATATATAATATTAATTAAATAATAAGTAGTAAAAATGTACAGTACATAAATAGCAGTTAGTGCATATGCATTATATGCTGTACACAGTTTTGTCTATAGCACTCAAAACTATTACACACTGTAAGAATAACGTCATAGAACAGAACATAATTTGCCTTTATTATCATTATTATTATTTATCAATTAACAAAATGTTAAAAAATCTAATTTTATTTCTATTTTTAGGCCCAAGTGCAGGCTTATTGCAATTGTTCTATGATCTGTCACTGCATACACATACTTCAACATGCATTTCTTCATTCTCATTTATCAGCATATTCCTACCACCTCCCCACTCAGAATCATATTCCCACAATATTGTGCCTCATTTACTTAAATGAACATCTCTTTCAAAATGTTTTACTCATATATAATACATCCAATCTATACTTCAAGATCTCATTCACAATTCCATACATCCAATCTCCATTCATACTTTGTTTTTATGCTTATTGCCTTTATCTAGTTCAGTTGTTCATATTTGTCAGTTTATCTTTCATTTGAGTTTTGAAAATTTAAGTTTCACTATGTTTTATCAGTTAGTAGTAGTAGATTTGCTTAAGAAACTGCTTCCATTAAAAGTTTGTAATAACTCCAGTCACCGCTTTAACTTCTGGCATTATAGCAAAATTGGATTATCCAATAGCCCAGGTCAATGGAAAAAACAATCCCTCTTATCATGGAAATGCATGGAGCCAAAGGGAGATATGTTTAAACAAAAAATACTGTGTTGTTAAATTCTTATAAATATGTTAATACAATATTTTTATATAATTGCTTTTATAAAGAATACAAATTATAAAAAAATTACAAAAATTAATAAAAGTAAAGTTTTAAGATCAAAGAAAATCTAAAAATACAATTGACTATATTAATTACATTGAGAAAATAATTACTTTATTAATCTTGTTATTTGCATAGATGTTTGTTTATAATGACAAGAATTAATGTTTGTTTTTTATTAATTTAAAAATTTTACTTATTATATATAAATTATTCTTGAAATTAAAAAAAATTACCATATCTAGATTTACAGAAATGTATGTTCTAACACAAATATTTAATAATTATTTGTCACAGAAGAAAATATTATCTACACTATTTTTGGAAATCATTTTGAAATAAATAAATTTTTCAAAAATTACTATTTTTTATTTTATTTAAAACCATTAATCTCTTTAAAATTCAAATACTGTATAATAAAATTATTTTTTAACAATTTCAATTTGTTGAAGATAACAGAGTTGCATATTTAGAGTTAGATTAATAACTATAATCATATACTGAGAAAAATTTAACTAATACAATAAATAGTTTTGATAATTTAATTAAATATTTTTATTTTGAATCGTAGCAGTTTTATTGATGAACACTTTTGAAATTAAGTTTGCACTGAATTTATCATTTCAATATAGTCAAATAAAAATTGTGTAGTTAGAATAAGCATTTATTAGTAAATGAATGTAGAATCAAAATTTAGTATTTTTTAATATAACTATTTAAAAAAAGATGCAAATTTTTAGGTGAAATTGTCATTTTACATTATTCATATACCATATATATACTGTATGCAATATATGTATATCTATACTGGAATATGTTGATATTATATATGCCATATTATTTCTAGATGCTGATTCATTTCTACTAGGAATATGGCATGAATCAGTATGAATGTAGTCACCCAAGAAATATTTAAAAATTCGGATATATAAATATTTCTCTAAATATATCAAGAACAACAGATTTTTATCGATGACTAATTTATAATGCTCAATATATTATTTGAAATATTTTATTATAAATTTTCAATCACAAAACATTATGCTTTTAAATGTTAGATGTATCATCATTGGTGTTCATTCTATAATCTACATCCAACAATTATTGTCTAATATAACCTCAGTTGTGTGCTACGCGAAAGAGCTGTATCTAAAAAAGGATACAAATGAATCACTAGATATAAATAAACTACTGAAATGCGTGTTCATTTCAATAATAAAATGTGTGTATATATTTTAATTTTGAAATTTTTTCGTTTTTAATATATATTTACTATATGGTAGAATATATGCTGTATATCAATAGATTTTTTTCCACGCGTACTTATTTAAACTATATACGGCTATTGTCTTTTTGAAAATGTGGTTGAACTCGTGTAGATTAGATGTGACAAACAAGATGGATGTTTAACTGTGTTACTTTCCATTAAAACGGAATTATAAGGTAAATAAAATATATAATACATATTAATGATTTTTATTTTTAATTTAACAAATTAATTAAAATTAATCGGTAAAGAAATAATATAAGTGATCAAATTTCTTATTATATATATAATATATTTTTTTAATTTTTAATATAAAATTTTATAACGATTCGAAATATAAGATTAAACATGAAAATTTTGATATTTTTAGTAAAAAGTAGCGTAAGACTTGACACAAATATAGAACTTTGGCAGAGTTGTTAAGAGACATTTCTGTACATACTGTAGATCTGTTTTACTATAATAAGTAGGTCTGTGGCATGTTTACGTTAATACAGTAAAAAGTTTTATTTCTCATTTTGAAAGCAATAGTTCAAGTTTTACTCTCAAAAAAAGAACGTTATCACAATAATAACGTGTTTACATCGTTTCGATGTAAACAGATTTATAAATTTGTTTATAGTCTATATCGATTGAGAAATAATGAGTAACTTCTCATGTGAAATTTATAACTGTAAGTCTAGATAATGTCGTCATTTAAGAAATATTTGAGTGACTTATTTAGAAGCACAGTACAGGAAAAAAAAAAAGAGTACTGTCTGCATAACAATAGTTGTATCTTTTAATAATAAGAATTCTCATTAATATTTAATGGAAAATTTATTTATCTAAAAGTAAATTTTCCTATTTTATACATTTAGAAGTTGATTCAATTTGCTTGTCTATCGCGAATTTATGTCTAAATTTTTTGAAGCAGTGTAGAGGTAACACTGTTTTTATATAGGCTATGTGTAATTCCGATTTTTGAATAATTTAAATATTAAATTGTTTTTCAAGTAATTTTTCCCCTATTAAATTGCATTGTGTTATAAAGAGAATGAACACTATTATAAAAATTCAATCATTTACACGAATTAGATTCCTTTAGATTGACAAAATTTGCTTTTAATTAATATAAAATTTACATGACGTAACAATTGTGATATTTCCTTAGTGATCTATGCACTTGGGAAATATACACTCTTTCCTATGCGATTACGAGAGAGTAACGATCCATTACTATCAATGAAAGATCAATCGAAGATCTATCTTCATAGAAAATAGAAGCGGAAAGCGGTCATTAATCCTGAAAAACGATATTTTGAATTTATCATTATAGTCAAATAATAACTAATGTAATTCCGAAAATAACTCAAATGTTTCAAAATTAATTTTATGCACATTAAAAAGCAAATGATATAATTAATTACTATGAACTTTGGCCTGTGACAAATGAAGAGAGAGACGATTGTTCGAAAGTATTTAACTAGATTTATTTGAGATCATTTCTATAATAGTTATTGATCAGACTGTTTGATGCTGCCTATGCAACATTGAATGGATTTTTTTTTTTGTTTTGGATATTATATTTTGCCAATTGAAATAGCAGTTTTTGTTCTAATGAGAAATGTTACTAGATAACTGTTAAGTGAAAAAATGAATTATCCAGCAAAAGATGAAAAAGATAATTTAAAAAAATAATGATCTTTATAGCAATCTTAATAATTCTTAAAAGTAATTCTTTGTAATAATATGCATCTTTAAATATTGTTTTATGGGATTAATTGAAAATAAATTTCCCTCTAAATATGTTATTTAGCAGTTTGTGAAGAACAAATTAAAAACTTCTGTTATTCAGAAGTAGACTATAAGAATTAGTAGAAATGTTATTTTCTAATTTATATAAAAATACAAATTATCGTTTTATAACGATCTAATAAAAATAGTTAAAGGAATTTATTAGATACAATTTGTACGCGATTGCACATAGAGAGTTTAATCGCATATATCTATATACAGTATTAGTTTATTAAAACTATGAGTTCTGGAAATACTCCGTAAGTCTCTGCTGGGGAAGCTACAGAATGACATTACGAACAGTGGAAATCACGTTGCGTTGCGATGTGACGTCATTCTTTTGCTTCTCCAGCAGAGACTTCTCGGAGCATTTTCTGAACTCACCTATATTAGAATGCTTTACGTTTTCCAATACCTAGATAATCGAAAATTGTATGTTTACTTAAAATTTTATTCGTGGCATTGTCTATTAAATAAATGTACATTTCTAAATCCTATTTTTAAAAATTAAAAATGGGACGAAAAAAATCATTGTTAATTCTATAGTATTATCTGCGTGAAAGAAGGGAGTCGTCATTCAACTTCTGATCGATTAATAAAAAAAAAAAATGTTTTTTAGAACTCTGAATTAATTTATAGAATTCACGACTAATTATTTATAAAATTTCATTTCTTAATAACTAGTTTAAGGAAGAAAACAGATGATTATTACAGATCTACATGAAAGGATGATGATAAATACCAAGAGGAACAATTTTAACGAAGGTAGGCTATATTCTAGCACGTGAAATATAAATAGTCATAAGGTGAGTTCGTTGTCATACAAAAAGTACAGTACAATATATCGAACTTTCCGAATAAATATATTTACCTTGATGTCTTATATAATAAATATGATGATAATTTATATACTAATAATCATAACATAATCCAGATTATACAACTGTACAGTCACTACGGAAAATAAATGAAATACATTCGAGTCTTAAATGATCTGTTGTTTTGATGAAAAAACTTTATTTTGATTTTTTTAATAGAAAAATACTGTAGATTGAAGACATTAATGTTCTGAATTTTATTTTGTGGCAATTTTTCACCAAATTTTGACTTAAAAGTTCATTTTGCTTTAAAAATAGAAGTTATTTACGTTTTCGATTGATTTGATAACTGAAAAAATATAAGTTTCCATCTTTTCAATGCATAATAATCCGATTCATTTTTGTTTAAAAATTTAAACAATAATGCACTAAATAAGATTTTTCTTATTTTAGATATAGAATAATACGACTTGTAAAATCTCATAGTTTGCATCTTAACATTATTACAGATAGCCTACTTAGGAGCGAATGTAAAAATTTTATTTTTCAAAAACAGTATTAGTTTAGTAATAATGATAAATTTAATGATGTAGATTAGGGCTGTCCAACATGCGGCCCGCGACCTCACTTTTTGCGGCCCGTAATTTAATTTAATAATAATACGCGTTTTTTCTTTGTACCTATTAAAAGCTTAACCATAACAAGTAAAACATTACGCGTTAATATCCCCCCATTACAACGGCATAAATCACGCCGATCGGAACAATTGATGCAAAAAATCGCCGATTTCGCATATAAATTATTGCGGCGCATACTAAAACGTCGGACGGGAATTTCTATAAGCAGAAATATTTGCCATTGGTAATTTTTTGCAATTATCCTGACAAAAACGATATATGCGTGCTCAAAAGATGTGCGCTGTCACTTTCAATCGAGTCACAAACGCGTAAAATTTTTTTCACCATGCAAATGTCGTGGCATATGGACAATTCCAGAGAAATTTTTATCAATAAAAAAATTGGATTGAATATAAGCTGCGATGAATAATAACATTTTTTTATCGTAAGAAAGTCAAAATTTTCATTGAATTTTTACTCAGAAACTCAGTAAAATTATAACTGCTTATGGAATAAACCTGAAAATTCCTCAAAATAAAAAAAAATCTTCACCTACCCAAAAACTTTTCCAAAAATTTCTTTCTCATTTCCATTAGAATGAAGGATGATTTCATATTTGCATTAGCTTTTTGAAAAATCAAAATTTCTTGAAATCACTCCTATATATTTATTCATATCATCTTATCCCTTCAATTTCATGAAAATATATTTGTTGTAGTACAAAAACTGAGACTTTCAAAGTATTGCCCAAATGTGTCACTTATTTAACTAAAGAATGGCATCGTTTGTATTTTTCTCATTTCCTTTATTCCATATGTTTTTGGAAACACGGTTGATTAAAGCCTAAAATTGTTCATACTTCTGTATTATATTTGAAGATTTTTTACGACGTAAATATCATTCTCGGAATTCTACGCTCACAGAAAATTAAACTTGACGAGAAGTTTCTCACACACGTTACAAGGTTTTTTTATCAAATTTTTTATTTACTATTTCTTGGGAATCGGGTGATTTTTTGCGATCTGGGTATCGTCAATAATAATTTTCGACGTTTCATGTACGAGCAAATAAACATGTTTACATATTTACTTTCAAAGAACTTTTTCACGCTTTTTATAACTTTCCTATGACTACTGATTCAACGAAAAACGAGATTCGTATTGATTATTTGTCAAGTTTCCAATTTGCGCAACCACGCTCGAAATAATATATATTTTCCATATTCCAAATTACATACGCATCGATTTTTCGACTGTCGAAAAAAGTACGTATATCACAATTTTTTTGCAGCCAGGGTTGATTATTTCTTACATTGGAAGTTTTTTTTGAGGAAATTTTTCATCAATAGAAATATTATTCCGAGTTTCTTCGATGAGTGCAGGAAAATATTCATAATCATGAAAATATTGACGTTTCTGGGATTTTTTGTAAATTTTATGAGTCAAAAATTATTTTTTTTGTAAATTCCAAAAATTACCAATTAAAAAACTTTGTAATATAATCCGGAATGGAGATAATTAAGGGATCAATCTTGTATTGTCCAGAAATTTTTTTCCAGTAAACTAGTCGTTTGGTTTTTTTCGGTATTCATTATTTCTATGGAATCCAGTTCTGAATTCCTAGTCATAGTTTTCATAAATATTGAGAGATATCATATATCAACCTGATCAATAAAGATGAACTTTAAAATTTGACTTCCACCTGATTAGTCGAATAAATACCGCAATATTATTAATAAAAGTTATGATCAATTATTAAATGAATCTCTAATAAAAATTCCTTCAAAAATCAACAATTTTCTGAATTATTAGAAGTGATTGACGAATTCAAGATCAAGAATGATCTCTGCATCGACAGTGAATAATGATCCATTGATCAATAACGAGTAACGATTTTCATATTATGAGAATCAATAATCTAGAGATCTTCAATATCATTTGCAGATTTATTATCAATCGATCACATAT
>WUQG02058336.1:0-10078 GCA_011317285.2 Androctonus mauritanicus | reverse complement strand
CGTATACATCTATCAAGTAGAGTGTTTTAGATTAGAGGATTAGTTTTTTTTTATATTTTGCAATGGCAGAAATGAAAAAAGAACGTTTCATCGGTTATCATTATCAATTAAGTTGTGTTTCGAAATGTTCGAATAAGCGATATCCATTGTTTCTGACTATTTGTAAGATTCGTAGGCAATAACTAAACAATACTTAACGAGGCCTTAAATAAAGCTGTATACAAAAATACAGGCAAATTTCTATGTTAATTTAAAGCTTAAAAAAGCTAACGTTATGAGAAAAACGCAATTTCAGCCTTTTAATGTTTCCTTTTAACAAAAAAAAATTGCATCAATATCGGTAGAAGTTGCTATCATATATTTTTTCTTGACAATTTTTATGAAATTAATTTTATATGCAAATTTTTCCACCTCATTATCCGAAGAACTTGAAATTTTTAAAATAACGTCCTAAAATGTTATATTGTTTAAAAAACAAATCGCATCAAATTTGGACCAATAAAACTATAAGTTATTTGTAAAAAGAGTATATTTTGTCGATCATATGCAAAGCATTGATGTAAATTAATTTTATTAAAGTTTATATTTATTGTATTTTAAATAGTTTTATTGATAAATTATAATAATTACAAGAATAAACTATCGTATTCATAATACATACCGTAAATTGCATGACAACTTTTAAAAAAGTCTTCATATTTAATAAAAAGAGAAATGCAACATAGAAGAGACCTATAAAATATTTTTAAATAAAAATTATAATACAATATTTTGTAATAAAAATTTATTTATAATTAGAAACAAATTTTAGAATACAATAAGCATTGACAATAAGATTTATTTAAAAGTACTGTATGTTAAAATACTATTATTATATTACAAGTTTCTGTGCATTATAATTATAGTTTGTACGGATTATTATTTATAATTTTTAAAGCAAAAATACAGTACTTATACTATTTCTCAAAATAATTGCATACTCACTCTATCAATAGTTCATTTTGGGTGATGAGGGCTTCAAATATAAATTCTACATTTAAAAATATACATACTTTAATTTTCAAATTATATAATCTATAAATTTAATTTATTAAAATGTTGCAAAAATTTTAGCCTATAGCAAAGATTTATTATAATTCAGACATTATATAGACTTAATTCAAATTAGATTTTTCAAAATTTCTTGAATTTTCCTATTCAAAAAAATTTAAATAGGAAAATTCAAGAAATTTGACTTTTATTTTTCAATAATTCTGGATCATTCGAATCTTTAAAGGAAATATAGAAATTAATTCACTTATAATAATGTGAGAAATTTGTTGTTTTTAATTTTTGAATTAGGCCTACCAATATAACTGTTAAAATATTTGTAGAGAATAATAAAAATCACTTCTGAAAGAATTAATCGTTTAATTTCCAAACGTCTTTATTTTAGTATGATTAAAGATATCGGGTTGAGATATATATCGTCAAAATCATCTTCATTGATATAACTTATATGATGAATGTCATAAAAATATACAAATTTTTCTGAAAACTACTTGTACTTTCTGCAGTAAATATTCCAAACAGCTTTATTTAATAATAATTTTTCGGTACTTTGTACCGTCATCAGCTATATACAAAAATACAAGAAAATATCTATAAAATAAGAACAAAGTTATTATTAATTTAATTTTTTTTTAACGCCCCTTTCCAATCAGGGAGATTACTAAGGGGGCGGGGCCAGTTCCAACCACGGGGTGTACCCACACCCGTAGAGGAGAGCTGAATGGTGAAGGAGGGGGATTGCGGGCCAGCATCCCGAAAAAACTTTTCAGGAATTATCGGAGTTGGGACGCGAATCCTGATATTCTTGCGTGGCATTCCGACAGCGTTACCACTCGGCCATCCGGCTGCTGAACAAAATTATTTATAAACTTTTAGTTCATTTTTAAAATGTAAGGGTGCCGTTATATTTAAATTTGAATCGCATTCCGAAAGTAATTTATATGAACCACAAAGTATAAGTTAACAATAGCATAAACAAGAAATACAGTAATACGAATTTTTTCTAATTATTATAGGGAAGACTCAAAAAATTGAGTATCTGTCATTTTTAAAAGAATAAATTTACAGTATTGATTAAACTTATTTCAAATTTACCATTTATATTCTGATCATCTTGTTAAATTTTATAAATTTCCATAAAATAATTTGATAGTATTTCAAATTCGAACGTCCACCATTCTCTTTAGTGTAAACCATTTAAATGATATGACGTTGAAGTTACCTTTAAATGAAAAAATATATATTTCATTTAAAGGTAACCTCATCATCAGTAGAAAGTTTTATGATAATTCGTTCATTAGTTTAAAAGTTATTAGTAGAGAACACACAAATAGACAATAGGATACTAATCTTATAAAAGTTATAATGTTTACTTTCGTTGAGAAAATAGGCTAAAAATAGGAGAATATGATTAATCCCAATGATATATTCGAATTTCTATCAAGCCAAATATTTGCGTAAAATATTACTTCATTTGTGAACATGTTTTTTTCTTAATTACGTCAATAATAATGATCCAATATCGATCATTTTTAGTAAACTTGGTTTCTTAGTTCAAGAATAAGAATTCCTAATAATAAATAGTATGTGAATTTCACTGAAATTTTATGTTATTTATGTGAGATGATATAGAACTGAATCTGTTTCGTATATTCTTTTATCCTTATTTCACACAGTATTCTTTTATTCAATTCTGGAATGAAAAAGTCAAATTATATTTATAAAAAAAAAAATTTAAAAGCTTTTATTGGTTGCTTAAAACTTACGCTAGTTTGTAAATGTTTCCAATCTGAAAATCATTTTCTGGCATCAGAAATCTTTCGATAAAAATTATTATATTTTATAAAATTATATTAGTGTATAATTTAGAACATTTATAAATCATATAAATGTTTTCCTGATCATGAATACTACTATATATAATGATAAACAATGCCATACTGTAAAATATCTTTTTTTCATTTAATTTCTAATATAATAGAAAAGTACGTATAAATATTTCATTTGGATTTTCATTATGATTTTTACAAGGAGAGAATAGTATGTACTCTATTTTGAATGTTTAATGAAATTATAGAGATTAAAGTATAGTATAGTAAATGTTTTTTTTTTTTTTTTTTGTAAAATATCAGATGTCATACTCCTTACTACCTGACTGCATTCAATACACAGGCCACCATCATTGTAACAAAATATTGGATTTCGGTACGGTGTACCGGCAAGTACATCACCAAAAAAGCCCTGAGTCATTAATCAGATATCTATTACACAACTAATATCATAGTCTTTGACTTTATATATAAAAAAAATGTTGAAAAATTTCATTCTCTTATTAATATAGAAGGAAATAAATATTTTTTATTGAAGAATTATGAATAGATAAACATAAATAAGTAAATAAGCATTATTTTATAATTAATATCATATGTCCAAATGAATGAAATATTCTGGATAGCAACTCTCGACAATATTTATCAAATCGGCATAAAGACGTAGATTTTGTTTTAATTGACAATAAATTTATATTTGAAAAAATATGAAATAATTATAAAAGTTACAATAATAAAATATTAACTTTTAATAAATTATGAATGATAAAAGTAATACCTGGTATATTAGCATCCATTAAAATAATAACCCATTTAGAATTTGAAGTTCTATTTATTAAATGGCAAATTAATTGTGTAACTGATACTTGAATTAGGGAATCACGTGACGACAATAGTTTTTTCAAAGCAAAAGGAAGTAATTCTTTTGCATTCAGTTCAAAAAGTAATTCTATCATATTTTCTTTTTGTACTATAATATGAAGCAAAGCTGGAACAATTCATTAGAAATATAAATGACAACATTAAGTTAAAGTTTTTAATTAATAATAATAATTAGTAATTTAATTCCATTAGTCACTATAGAAAATTCAGTAACTCCAATATAATAATAATTAATTTACCTAAAAGAAATTGGTCGGCCGGATAGCCACATGGCGAAACAGTACCATCTTGGAAGATCTAGTTCAATTCCGGGTTCCTCTTCAATTTATCAGAAGGGAAGACAGCTCGGGCCCGGCCTTCACCTGATAAACTGGAGATGTAGAACCCGGAATTGAACCCCGCTTCAACCTTACGATTGATTCTATCACAAGTATTGGCCAGCCTGTGATGGGCTCTAAAAGTAGTCGTCACCAGATATAATATATTCTATGTGAGATATGGCGGCTTAACAAATCTAAACCTTAACTAAAAGAAATTGAGGCTAAGACCGATAAATTTAGATTTCTGGACAATCAACTAAAGATAATTTAAGTTTGAATGCTCCCATTTTTAAATAAATCGAAAATACAGCATTGAAATCATCTTTCAATAATAGAATGTTCCTATTAAATTTCATGAAAATCTAATAATTCAAAAGTTATCAGTGAAGAATGCACAACAAACAGAGTGATGATCTTACAAGCCTCACTTTTCTTTGGAAAAAAATTAATAATGCATTGGAAAGGAATGCAACTAGCAATCTAGAAGTATATAATATAAAATAACAAAATGAATAAATCTGAATATGAGATTAAGCTATGCTGTGTAGGCATCATCTTTAATGGCGTCTATTCCGAATTTCGTTAAAATTTATCAATTAGCCTAATAATTATTAGTGGGAAATAAGACAAACAATAATGTGATTTTTTATAAGTCTTATTTTCAGAAATAACAAAGAAATCATTAATAAAGAATTTTAATAATAATATTTAGATAATTGTTAAGATCATTAGCATATCAACGATAATTTAAATAATGCCATTTGAGTCTGAAAATAATTTTCACATTAATTGTCATTTTTTTGTCACATAGAAGCAACATATTCAATTTTATTTTTAATTAATAAATAGGCCTAGTTCTTGATTCTTATATCGATTATATAGTATAGATACTATATTGATTATCTTACTGTATGAATAAAATTAATACTTCTTTTCCAATGGTTCTCGATGCGGGCCTTATGGCTTTTAGGGGGTATGACATATTTCTAAGTAATAAATGTAAAAGACTAAACTAACAGCCACTATTAAAGATATCATAGAAATAAATGAAACTCAGGAAGAGAGCCAGGAGGAAAAATATCGAGAAATACTGTTTTATACTGTCATTCAGTTTCTAACTTCTCCAGTATTTCATCTAAAATTTTCAGAAATAAATATTATATTTTCCTATATAACTTAACTAAATAATTTATTTTTTAGTTTTTTAATTTCTTAAAATTTACAAAATTTAATACTTAAAAAATTTTGTTGTTCGATGATGAGATAGAGTTGTTGTTGGAAATAGAGAGAGAGGGCACTACTCATTGGTGTAGCCTAGGAAGAATGCAGAGCGAAGATAGAAGATGATTGAAAATAAAGGAATGATTTAAAGATTCTTGTCAAAAGATAACGTGGCAGGTCATTAGCAGAAAAAAGAGAAAAGTCCATCTGTACAGTCTGGCAATGACAATGGGAGAAAATAGGAGACATACACGTCACACATATTTCTTCGAAGCAAAAGTTGGAAAATATTTGGAAGTTATTAAGTCTGTACAGTTTTTCTGTACAATCTGGCAAGTATAATGGGAAAGAATTAATGTGATAAATAATATTTACACAAATAATTCCAAAACAAAGGGTTAACATAAAAAATTATAAAGCCTGCACAATTCTTCTGTACAACCCGACAAATACACAGAAGAAAAATAACATAACCGATGATACGAAAAACATCTTTTCCAATGCGTGGCTGATAAATTGAAATCTTACGAATACACGCAGAGTTTACATTTCTTCGGTACAAGCTAGTAATGCTGGAAACCAATATAATATGACACGAAGTTCGTATGTTATCTGTTATTGAAAAATTAACAAGTGTGAAGTGCTGGTGTAGAGTCTGCACAATTCTTCTGTTCAATTTGGCGAATAATGATGAAATGAAGTACATAACATAATATAGGCTATATTTCATCGACATAAGACAAAGTAGCAAAAATATGATTCAATCATTGGTCGATATGCCGCCGAATCACATGAATGTTGGCCAGTCTGTGGTCGGCTCTGAAATTGGCGGCGCTTACTTCCAAAATCCATTACAGGCTCCCAACATCCGTGATGGGCTCATATGGAGGGTTGAGAAATGGGATTCAATGGCCAGCTTAATTCTTCCTGAAAAATCTGAAGGTTTAGGTGATGAAATTGAATCCTAAAGATAAATGTAATAAGTTACTCGTCTCTTTTACCATCTTATAGCTATCCTGTGTATCGGATGGATGATAGTAAGCATTAATTTACCAGACAGCCATTTGGTTGACAGAAAAGAAATTGGATCGGCCTAAGAAAATTTTAAAAAAATAGGAACAGAAAGATAATTCCACTTCTTTGAATAGAAAACCATAGCTGGTGGTTATTTAATTGACTAGAAAAGTTGGGCTAAATAGAATAAAATACAATAGAAATTGAAAAATAATCTATATTTTTTATATATTTTTATTCCTATTTAGACTAAATTAAAAAAATATACTGTATATACTAAAAATGAAAATTCATAATGAATTCATAATTTAAAATTGATATAATGAAAAATATAAAAAGAGAAATTTAATTAAAATAACGAATTATGTAAAGAAGAAGAAAAAATTTGCAAGTTCAAAGAAAATTTAAAATTTAATTAAATTTTAATAAATTCTGAATAAAAATTATATAGCAAATATATTTCATAAATACAGCACTTATAATTTAAATATTCTTATCATATTACTTATTAAAATAATCTTACCTAGAGCATTTAATTGTAAATCTTTTGTTTGATTATTTTTCAATTCAGATAAAATTATATTTATAACTTGTGCATGAACTATTTTCGAGATATCAGTAAGATTGTGATTTAATTTATACATTTCAATGAAGATAGATATAATAGCAATTTTTACTTTATTACATGGATAACTTAGACCCATAAGTAAAAATTGAAGAAATTGTTCTGAAAAAATATTTTGAAATTATTTATTAAAATTTATTTACACCACAATTTATTTATTAAAAAAAAATCTAATTTTATTTTAGAATCTCTATTAAGCATAATAATGATGAATTGCTGCATTGCATTTTATATCTTTTTAGTAAAATTTTCTAATTACAATATTGCAAAATATAACATTTATTTTTAGAATTTAATTGCGTAGAAATGATTATGATGCAAAAATATTAGTAATATGGTTTTAGAAAAGTTTGATTTAAATACTGTATACAATATATAATATTACAATTCATTTAGAATCAATAAAACATTAAAACAGTTCATTTATCAAAAGATAATCTTCATGTGTTAATCCAAAATTTATAGTAATGCTCTTTTGATATTTTTATTTACTGGTGAAACTTTTCTAAGATGATTTTATATCGTATAACAATGACATAATAGAATTTATATTAAAATTAAATTGTTTTCAAACGTAAATTTTCGTAGAATGTAATATTGAAAGAAAAAAAAAAAGATATAAACTTATTTATATAATCATAAAGATTTAATAGGATCTGATTATATTAAACAGTATAAACATATTGAATTTAAAATGTTTTGTAAAGATAGTTGTTTACAAGTGAGCATCCCTTAAAGAAAAATTTTATATATATTACTTTATTAATGTAGGCTATGTAGTTATAAGGAAATTTGCAAATAAGTCTATTATACAGATTTTTTCCTAATATCCATAATATCACAATTTATTAAACACAAATTATTATTAATCGTTATATTTTCATCTCGATTTAAAATAATTTAATATCTATAAAAGTTGGATAAATTTATTTATTTCGAATACAATTATGCAATTTGTATTCTTGAGTTCAAGAATACAAATTGCATAATTTATGACAGTTAAGAAAATATGCGACTATTTATTTAGATTATAAATACAAATTTATTCTATATTCAATATATTTATCACTTTAATATAATATGCACAGTAAAAATTTATATACATTCATTATTAATTAAAAGCATTAATGGAAATTATAAATGGGTTGTCATCATTGTTATAGAAATTCGAAAATTTATTTGTAAATTTGTTCATTTATTTTATGTTTTGCGAAATTTTTCTAAAAATATTAGATATTATATTATTTCAATTTTAAATAATATTTTTAATAGCCATAAATCTATATTTATATAAGTTTGAAGAAACTTTCCATTTATAACTCAACTACTCGTTTCAGTCAGGGTTGGTAGGCTCTGTAGCACAATATGTTGACACAGTACCACAAATGGTGCCGTATCGAATACCACATCATGTCATTGGTATAAAGCACTTCGATTTTTATTTGATTTTTGCTTTTACATTATTTAAATATTAAAGAATTGAATATCTTCAAAAACAAATTTTCGATAATTTTAATTAGCAGAACTATAAAAATTTAAAATTATGAAGTCACAAATTTGGTAATTTAATAATTCTTTTACTAATTAAAATTTTCGATCAAAATAAAAAATGTACTAAAATATAACTTTAAAAATACTGATTTTTTCAAATTTTTTATTAAAACTTGAAAACTGTTTTTATTACAGAAATTGAAATTTGATCAATATGTTAATATTTTTAATATATAATAATTTCAATATTATACCATATTGTTATTCACAACAAAACTAAAAACTATTTTCTTAATTAATTTAAATTATAATTGCAAGAGTTTTCATACAAAATAATTTTTTTCATATGAATAAACGGGAATTCGAAAATTAATAATTTATGTCTGATTTAAATGGAAGTAATTGCTCTGAATACTTCAATTATATATGAAATATATCAGCTTAAATACAACGATTAATTTCAAACAAAAATTTTTGTATGTCATTCGGTTAGTGTCAGCGACCTAGCAATTGAAAATGATCCAAATTGATTCTAGCTTGCCCAAAACTGAGGACAAAATATGGTACTTTTAGCTGATAGATTTTTATGAAATTATAAATATTAATAGTGTACATTAAAAATCAAATTATTTTTTTCGAGTCATGTAATATTACTTGTAAAGTCTACTTAACTATATAATTCATTATAATAATTTTGCAAGTAGATATACAGTTTTACAAAATATTAAGCATTTGCATCAAATATTTAAAATAACATTCAAATAGTTCATATTTTTTATCTTAGTTTTTAATGATATTCTTTAATGTAATTTAACTCATACATCCATGATTTAACTACCCAAATTATAAATTATTAACAGCGCTTTATTTTTATAATATGGGCTTTGATTATTTTATTGATATATTTTAACTATTAAATGAAATATTATTTAAAACTATGTGCTATTAAATGAGAAATCAGTGTTTCCTAATGTTTTTAATATCCTACCTTGGTTAAGAAGAAATGATGTTGCATTGCAATTACGACTACAAAGATTTCCAATAAGATGAAGTTTTAACAGGCAATGTTCATAATTACATTCTTTATCAATCTGTAAAAATTGAAAATAAACTCTAAATATCATTTTTTTAATTTAAAGTTTTTAAATAAAAATTTCAGTTTCTTTTAATTAAAAGCATTCAAGGCTGCATTGAGTCCCTATTCGAAATGGACCATTTCAGGGACGTAGCGTCTCTTTATCTTGGCAAATTTTCAATTCCAAGGACAGAACAAAACTGCTTAGTTTTACATGTTTCGTGTTCCTGAACAAATTCATTTAATTGTTTACTTGCAATCAATCAGATTCATTTTAATATATGTTTTTTAATATATAAACCAATAATATTTAAAAATTTTATCTATAGTTTTATATATATTTGTATGAAAACTGAATTAATTAAAAGAGAAGAAACCATGTGATAGTTTTGATACGCTATATTTGTCTTCAAAACGAAAATGGCATCACCCTTTGGCACTATGTTCCGTTTCTTAATGAGGATCTAACTAAATCGACGATTTGGGAGGCATTACCCTTTATTTAATAAGGGGTAATGCTACTAGACGGACGAATTTATTTATGGTATGAAGCGTTTCTTTTGTATAAGCA
>WUQG02058325.1:0-10078 GCA_011317285.2 Androctonus mauritanicus | reverse complement strand
AACATTTTCGGACTTTTGTTTCAGTCCCTCATCAGTACACCAAACAGTTACCTCCATTATACACTATTCTACATAAATGGAACAGAATTATTTTCCATTTATGTAGGAAAATAGTTCTGTTTCATTTATATAGAATAGTGTATAACAGAGGTAACTGTTTGGTGTACTGACGAGGGACTGAAACAAAAGTTTGAAAACGTTATACGAAATAAAAGTGATGCTTGCTTATTGTGCTCGATTTGGTTCTGGTTTTGGTAAATTTATACTATCTTCAGGCTACAAATATTCAAAAACAATTTCAAATTTCTAACAGCTAACATATCATATTGTAACAGAACGTTATTATGATTATATATTAACATAAAAAAAATAGAGACAAAATGAAATAAAATTATAATTATAATACAGAAAGAAAAATAAAACAATGTGATATTATAAATATAAAGGGTGTGTGATATATCACTGAAGGGTACATTTAATATAGGTTATGAACTTTTCTTAATGTAGAAAATATAGTTTTGATGTAGAAAACAGTTCGATGTTTCTGTATACATAAAGAAACATCTTCCCAAAGATATACTTTATATACTCGAATATAAACTGATCCCTGTATAAGCTAATCCCCAACTTCAGAGTTTGAAAATCAGTAAAAATGCAAAACCTGTGCATAAGCCTATCCCTGACTTTAGCATTTAAATTTCAATAAAAATTTGAAAGTGATAAATTACATGATCTTTGATTTTTAATTACCAATATATTAATGACATTTGCCAAAATAAATATTTTACTGGAATTTTAAATATATTTATAAAATAAATTATTATAATACAAACATCAGTATAACACTATGCTGGATCACTTTGGGTTAAAGTAAAATTTTGCTTTTTAAAAGCAAAATTTCACTTTAACCCAAAGTGATCCAGCACAATGCACCTATATAAGATTCTTGGATTATTGTCAAGAATTTCTGCATTGTGCTGCATCAGACAGCATGGTGTTGTCTATTTGATGCATTTAAATAAATGCAGATTGAAGTTGGCGGCATGACGTGCTTGATTGCTTTGGATAAAGTAAAATTTTACTTTACTCCAAAGCAAGATTGATGTCAGTGTATGACATTATCGTTAGGATGATGTAGTTTGAGAAAATTTCAATAATTTACATAAGAATATTTTCATTTTATTATTATTGTGTTGTGTATCATGTGAGCACGGAACTTTATTATTATTATTATTATTATTATTATTATTATTATTATTATTATTATTATTATTATTGAATAACTGATTTCTTTCCATAAAAAATATTTCATATTAAATTATCACTGTAAGAATTCCATTAGAATAATACATCTACATTGCATGGTTCCCAAGAGAGATCATTCAAAGTTTCATTTACCCTATATTTGAATTGAGTTCTGGTTGAGTTATCATGTTCAAATTTGATCATATTTTAACATAAGTAGATCATTCTAATGATAATGTCGTACACTGTTAGGATTACATGTGCAACATGATTTCTGGATGTTAAGTGTGCAATTTCAAAGTTTTGATTTTGATAGATAATTTATTTTTGGTAGATTATTTAAAATCTGTACTAAAAAATAATTGTAACTATTATTTTTTCATTATTTTAAACATTATTTTGGTTACTTTAATTAAATATAATAAGCATTCATCAGTTACTAGCGAATGTATTAAAACATTCTTAAATTAATAATAATGAAAAATAAATAAATTTTATCACCCAAATATGAATCCTAGGTAAGATTCTTGATTGATTGTCAAGAATTTTTGTGTTGCTTCATATCAGACACAGCATCACCTACCCGATTATGGTATATAAATGCAGGTTGGAGTTGGCAATGCAACACATTTGATAGCTTTGGGGTAAAATAAAATTTTACCTGGTATTATATTAAATGAATTTTGCAAAATTTCCTTCCTGGTCTTCAGGAAACATTCAGTAAGTTATGGCTTTGCTTATTACTTCAATTTCTCCAGCCAAAAAAAAAAATTGATTTTTTCTGATCCATTGTATAAGCCGATCCCCACTTCAGAAATTTTTTTTTTTGAGAAAGACTTCTGCCTATACATGAGTATATACAATAGATCTTATCCAAAACATTGAAAACTATATATAAAATAAGTTGGTGATTATACAGAAGATAAAAATAAAAATAAATAATTAAATTTTAAATTTTCATTGTTTTCTTTTATTTTTATATATATATTTAATACATTTTTAGTATGAAAATGATACATGCCAAACAGTCTCCTCCTCCAAGTCCACCTCCATCATCACATAATTCTTCACCATTACCATCACCAATTCCTAGTCGGACAGAGAAACGCAGTGCTACAGCAAAGCGATCAAAGTTTCTAAGGCGCCTTGTTTATTTCCATCATATGGATTTTGAATTTGCATTATGGCAGATGCTATATTTATTTATATCACCACAAAAAGTGTAAGTAATTTCATCATATTTATTCATTAAATAATCTCCAAAATTTAAAATAAAGTATTTCTATGATAATTTAGAAACTTTAAGAAAATAAATTGCACTGTTAATAGTATAATTTATTTTCTTAAAGTTCAACAGTTTCAAGCTCATTTTTTTTCAAAGAATCATTTTAGACATCTGTGGTTGGTTGGGGTATATTTAAAATTAAGGCCTTACAGTTCAAAAGAAAGATTTCATGAGGAAAATAGTCTGAAGAGTTTATTATATTAACTATTTATATTTTAATTTCCTTAAAATAATATATATCCATGCACAGAATTATAAAACCATTTATAAATTGTAGTAATTTTTAAAAGTTTGAAGTGGAATATTTTATTGAAAAAATTGTTTTATTAAATTTTAGTACAATTTATAAAATATTTTCAAATATTTCATGAAAAATGGTTATTTTTTTATAAATAATTTTTATATATTTTTGATATTATAATAAATGTATCATAAGCCACAATAAAGGGTATATTGGACTGCAAGTTTGAAACAGCTAATATAGATCTAATAACTTATTCTAGAATCCCAAATTGAAACAAATTTTTTTTTAGATTCAAGTAATTTAAAATTATAATTATTATATAATATATTAAATAAAATTACAATAATTATTAAAATTTCATTAACTACAAATTTTTCTATGAAGATATTTTGGCTCATTTGCTTCTTTTATTTAATTTATTCTCTCAACAGTGAAGTCAAATATTAATCATTTACAGCATAATAAATTTTCTTGATAATTTCTTTAAGATTTTTCATTTGTTCTAAATTCATTCTTTTTTATATTTTACTTTAAAATGCTTTGTTTGATATTTTATTTTTGAATTATCATTTTATTTCTTTAAAATCTTTACAGATATATCCCTCTATAACAGTGGTCTCAAATTCAAATTGCATGTAGGCTGAATATGCAGTTCAAAAGGAAATGAAGGCCAAATATTTTTAAACAAAACTACAATGAAAGGAAAATAATTATTCATTATTTGTAATTATTTTCATTGTTTTTCACAAAGATATTGAAATAGCATTATATAATTATGAGAGTATAAAACTTTTTTTATTTTCGACTGCTACTTGACATGCGATGACAATGTGAATCTGCTAAAATTTGTAGCCTTGGAGTCAAATTACAAGAAACTATCTTCATTAAACTGTAGATCAATTTCTTTTGTTAGATTTATTTATTTTCATCTGCAAAAAGAATTGTTTGCATATGTACCTACTCCCAAATAATGTAATTATTTCCATAACAAAATTTCTTAAATTAATTCAGGATATTTATCTTTTGATAAATATATATAAAAATTTATAATAAACCCATATAGCTGTTGCTCAACAGTCATTCTTACAATCAGTTGGTATGAGTCGTTAAGGATGATTCATAGATGTGCAATAACAAAAGCGAAAGTGAGAGTAGTTACCGTAGATGTATAATACGTCCATGGTAATCACTGATAGCATAGTGCAAGTAAAGTATAGTATTCTTTATAACATTATATTGTTATTTTATTAATGTTAAATTGTAATAATTTTCTGACTGTAACATGTACTTAAACAAATAGCTGAAATATCTTCATTGCTTTGTGATTGCTTTGTGGATTGCCAATTTGAGACCACTGCTCTATAACATATTAATTGGGACTAAAAAATTTGAGGGTTAAGTGAAAATACATCAAGTATAGGAATTACATTTTAAAGGTCAAGGTAATTACAAATTAAAGTTTGATTTGGATATATGTTTAATTTATGAAGAATCAGATATTTTCCAACTGATTTACGAAGCATTACATTGTTTTATTTTTATTTTAATTATTATTTAACTTTCAAAACATTAGTGTTTATTTGATTTACCAATCATAACCATTTATTGACAATGGAAGTGGCAATCCTGTTTATGACATAATGTAACTTTGATTAAAAAGTATGTGAAATATTTCACAAGGGGAGATTTGAGTAGTATTTGGTTTTAGTTTGTAGGTAATTCCTCTAATTAGTATATATTTAAATATGTTATCTGGCTTGAGCAAAGTCGGTCTGCCCAGGTTTGCCAAGAGGGCCCATGGCTACTTAGATAGTCCACCTGAGAGCACTAGTTTCAGCCTTGTCCAATAAAGTTTCCATAGTAGTCATTATATAACCTTCCCAAAAGGAAATTCTGCTAGAGGCCACTGTAGTCTAACTGGTAAATTTTACCACTGCACTAGAATCAAACTAGCATCCCAAAAATCCCAGTTTGATTCCAGTGTGGTGGAAAAATTTTATTTCAGGAAAATTAATTTAAAAATCATAGTATAATTATTAATTATTAGATGGTGGCACCATAGCCTTGATTTGAAAATTAATTGTTAAAAGTTTAATTCAGACTTATTCCACTAGGGGAGATTTGACTACTGCATTGACTAGTAGCATTTGATTTTAGTTTGTAGGGTAATTCTTCTAATTAATGTATATTTGAGTACGAAAGATGAAATGATCTTACTTTTGGGAATGCATGTGGTGACATCATTTAATCCACACAGATATTACCACTGACTTGGAATCTCATTATTGACTGAATTAAAAATTAGATTTAGATTTTATCATTTTGATGAAATCATAAATGGGATAAATTAAGGATTGAATTATTGTAAAGATGATAATGTAAATGTCATGATAATCTGTAAGTAAAAGAACACTATCTATGAGATATATCTAAATAAGCTTGAATGCAAGCAACTTGTGTCAATTGCTATAAAAGTGTACTATTTTTGATTGACCATAAAGATGATTGATTTACAAGTGACATTAGGCTTAGTTAGTACATAAGAAAAAAATTTTATATATCTATCAGTTGGGTATACTTTTGTACTAGTAGGAAGATATTTGCTTTAAATAGATTTAAAATTATTTTGGTTTTGAATGTTATTTTTTTTGCAAATATATAATCAATCAAATTAAATTATTTCCAATAAAATAAATGTAATAATTGCCAATTTAACTTGTTGAGTTATTTTACTTGAATAAAGCATTTATTGAATCTTATTCCTGATTTCTTGCTGTTGAATTTAATTGTTTATTTAGAATCCATTATTATTATTATTATTATTATTATTATTATTATTATTATTATTAAATTTCCAATTTATATTTCTTTATAGAATTAATCTAGCTAACTTTTGTTTCTTATTTAATACTAACATTTCACTTATATTCAGAATCACAGATATTAGATTTTCTTGTTTAGTTCCCAAAGTTAGCAAATTTAGCAGTTGGAATTTAGTGAATTCTGGATAAAAAGTTTTCCATACCTTTACATTCACATTCTATTTGTTAAAATTGGGAACTTTGATGCTGCATTATCAAATTAAACTGTTTATTGCAGGGATGTAGATATAGAAGGCTGTAGGAATAGTAATTTCTACAGTCTTCCTTATCTATATTCTATAAATTATTGAAGAATTATGGATAAAAGTTATACTGGAGAAGCTGATGATAGTGGTTTAACATATCAAGACAGATATTTACTAATTTAAAGTACATATCAAAGAAGATTCAAGAAAAGTCATTATAAGCTGTTGAACTATTGAATTGCATCAAGAAGATAATTCAAAAATATGATATCAATAATATCTTTATCTTTTATGATGTTTCTTACAGATGATTTACCAATTTTATTTGCATGAGCACTATCTATAATCTTTTTCCCTTTCTTACTTTGTTTTATCATTTTCAATTTACTTCCCAAAGTAATTGCTTTTCTTTTTGAACTGTTTTTTATTAAGATTGTCTGCCATCTTTACAATTTGAAGAAAAAGTAAATTAGTTTATTAATAGACAATAGATGGCATTATCAGTTTTTAAAACTGCATAATTTCAAAAATACGTAAGTTGAAACTGCATAATGTTAATTCTTTTAAGTTTATATTTAATTGCTGATTCACATTTTAGAATCACAAATGCCTTTTTATGAATGTTAACATTTATTTATTACAGTTAAGGTTCATATTTTCAATTTCTTTGCTGCTTCATATTTGAAAAAATTTGCACATCTAGGAACTCATAAACTAAGAATATTTTGTATTTTTAAAATTTATATGAAATTACTAGAACACATTTAGCTTTATTCATTAATAAATATAGATAGTAAGTTATTTTATATAAGCAGTGTTTTTTCTTTACCATTAATTTCTGCTAGACATATATGAATTATTCCATTTATTTTGCACTGTTTTATTACAACCATCAATGACTATTTCCAATTTTAAACCAACATTTTCCGAAATTTAAAGAAATTTATTTTTATTCTTAAAAAATCTTATTAAGAATAAAAAAGCAACAGGATTAGGAGTTAATCCTGTTGCAGTGTGTAATCTTAATAAGATTTTTTAAGAATAAAAATAATTTTTTTTAAATTTGGGAAATTGTTGGTTTAAAATTGGAAATAGTCATCGATGGTTGTAATAAAACAGTGTAAAATAAATGGAATAATTCATATATGTCCAGTAGAAATTAATGGGAAATATAGATAGCTACAGCAGTGGTTCTCAACTGCTGTTCTGTGAACCTATTCAAGGTGTTCCGCAAAATAATTTATTAAATAATTAAGTGTTAAATATTCAAGTAATCGGAATATTTTAATAATAACAATTTTGCAATAAATTGAACAACTTGACAACATATCTATTCATCCTACTCCTACTCACCCCAATGGTTTTTAGTTTTATTTATATTTTGTGTTTATGAATTTATACTAGTCAAGTTGCCGCGAGCATTTTGCCTATTGTAGAGTTTTCAAATTTTAAGTTTTTACGTTTGATCTTCCAATTCTAGAGCTAAGTTTTGATACAATTCCACATAAATAACTGAGATATTATACTTCTACTTGGTTAACATTCACTTATAATATTTATATTCCTATTTATACATTAAAATATCTATTGACAGAACACACTTTTGCTTATTAGGTGCCTAAGTCACATGGTGATGTCATTTCTTGAGGTTGGACCAATGTTAAGGTGAAACAGACTATGGTTTGATTTCAGATATTAGTTTATTATTTGTTAGAGACAAAAATATATATTTCTATTATCCATTCTGTAGTTTATTAATTTTTTCCTTTAGACAGTTACGAAAGATGGTGTTCTGCTATTTTTTTTATTAATACCAAAAGTGTTCCGCTGCTACAAAAAGGTTGAGAACCACTAGCTTACAGATTTATAATTACTTTACAAATGATGATATAGCAGAAGCAGTGTAGATTAATTGGAAATTTATGCATAGACATAAATTTCCAATTAATCTACATTGCCTCACAATTATCAGAAAAATCTATTAAATATTAAGAAAATATGAATATAGAAGTAAAAGTTGAAAGGATGAAAATAAAAATACATTGCATCATCTAATTAAGATGTATTTTTTGGACATTTACAGTTTGAATCATGTAATTTTGAAATTAACATATGAGATTAAAGTTGGATATTAGCTATATTTTTGCAATTCCAAATCAGCATTGGACAATGCATTTTTCTTAAATTTTATCAAGGGATAATGTGTCTCTTGAATTTTCTTCAATTCAATCATTTCTTAGACATTTTATGAGACAGAACAAAAAATATTAAAAAGTTACAGATAAAAAAAATACTCATTTAATAATCAAAGTTACTTTTTGATATTTTTATTAGGATTGGTTATCATATTTTTCTTATTTTCTTCCATTTCATACTGTTGTCTGAGCTTTTCAATAACTTCCTTAAAAGAAACTATAAATCAAAGTACTCTCAGATAAATGTTATGACTAGCTCAATCATATTTGCATATTAAATACATTACAGTAGAACCCTGTTTATGTTTTTGAAGGAGACTGATAAAAATTATGTACAAGTAAGATTAACATTAAAATGAAAATTTTTATTTTAACTTTAAATGTTGAAGAAATACATTAAAACTCAAAATTTAAAAAAGTTAAACTATATACTGTATTATATATGTTTTTTCCATGGATTAAAACATAAAATTAAGAAGTTTAATTAACGATGATGGGCAAATTACAGTTGTTTTGATATAGTGTTTTTAAAAGCAATACTACACTCATAGATCAAGCTTTCATATGCAATTACTGTACACATCCTGTTATCATTAATACTACAGTATCTGTCTGTGAAAAATACCTGTACTGTAGAATGAATTACAAAAGTAAAACCAAAATTGAAACTTCTGAAATGGATGAGTCCAAACATGAAAGAGAGAGTCGGAATCGGTAGAAAGACTCCTGGATAAGTTTTGGTTTATATTCACTCTACTTTCTATTTCGTAAGATAATGCAGTGTACAATATAACAAATTGTTTCTTTGTCGAAAAAGTTTGGCAAAGATTCCTTGGATTTTATATATAAGCATGGCAAAATGACTCTGAGGGAATAAAAATAACAACATATAAATGTGGAAACATATAAATGGAAAATGTGCAAGTGGGATGATTTTACATGCAAAATCAAAAAAGTGTACAAAACACAACATACAAGTGTGAGAAACATATAAATGGGGTTCTGTTGTATTATATAAAAAAGGAATGTGTAATTATAATATTATTCATCATAGTTTGAGTTGTTTACAAAAACAAAAGTTACTGAAATCATAAAAAAAAATGCCTTAAGTACTAAATATTATGAAGATTATTAAACTCAAAAATAATTTATAACTTTCAAACTAGTAATTAAAGTCAATATTTATTATTTTAATAATGTTTTATTTCTTCCTTTTTAATTTTGTTTCAATGAATTTATTTAAATTTCAGATACAGAAATTTTCAGTACAGAAAACGTAGGTATAATTTAAAATTTTAGTAAATAATAATTTTTTTATAACAATAATATAATAAAAATTTGAATTTTAGAAACAAAAGATCAGTTTGCAAGAGATGATCCAGCTTTTCTTGTACTCTTAAGTTTTTGGTTAATAGGTAATATTTTTATATTTTATCAATTATTGAATAAAATTCAAGAAGCTAAACCTATAATCATATATATTATAGTCTCATCTATTGGCTTCTCAATTTTACTAAAGTTAAGTTTTGTTCGTTTCTTGAATTTCCTGCTTTGGGTTGTTTTTATTGACTGCATTGGAGTTGGATTATTTATTGCAACATTCCTTTGGTAAGTTATTTTGTTTTAAATAAATATTAAAATAATTATTATAGAAACTTAGTCATTTTTTCAGATTGCTGAATGATATGAATAATAACTAATTAAAACTTCTGAAAATGAATTCTGAATATCTTTCAAATTTTGTTTATTATTAATTCATTTCAAAATCTATATATGACAATCTGACAATCTTTTACTGTTTAAATTCAAACTAATCATTTGCTCTCATTTATTATTATTATTATTATTATTATTATTATTATTATTATGTTGAGGTACATCAATATGAATACAGAATAACTCCAGATCAAAGTGCTGTGTCGGACAATAGTCTGACACAGCACTTGATCTGGAATTGATTGGCTTGATTTGCGAAGACTTTGCAAATTAAGCCAATCAACAAGATCGATCCCGTGGCATTAAGCACCGCATGGAGGTCCTTT
>WUQG02058314.1:0-10079 GCA_011317285.2 Androctonus mauritanicus | reverse complement strand
TTTGTTGGCTCGGAATTGTTTATTTTCTATCATATGTGTAAAAATAAAAGTTAGAAACATTGGCCAACGGGTCAATGAATTTCTGCGCAGTACTTATATCTTATACCATTCGTTATAAATGATTAGTATCATTATTGTTTCGTTTTTTCGGCAGACACGCGTCACTGTTTCCAAACGGTACGATACGTGTTACAGTAATATTAACACGTCTTTGTGATTTGTCATTGAAACTCACCAGTTTCGTGATAAAAATGGAGAAAAAAGTGTCGAAAAACAACTCTCTATATAAAAAATCGGAAAACAGTAGCAAGTCTACTGGTCAGATTAAACAAAAAATAGACGATAAGTTTTCTATTAATAATTATCAAAAAACATTGCAGTGCCCGTGAGTTTCTGGTATTTAAATTCACTTTTTTCTACGTGACGAAAAATGTAATAAATGTATGGTAGGTAATTTATTTTTCTTCCAAAAATCAGCCTGAAAAAATTGACTGAAAATTTTTCACGTGAGAAAGGAGCGACAAAGACGGGTCCAGCAAAATCTCATCAAATCATTTTTTTTCTTATCGCTTGCTATTAAAGTGAACGGTCGACATTTTTAAAACTCTGATAAGAGATTGAGAAAAGTGCAGCTAAAACGCATATGTGTATTGGGGCGGATATATATTTGATAGACGGGATCTATTGTGCGCTTGTGTTTAAGAAAAAGTGCTTAATAAACTCTAGATTGTCGAGTTTTATTGATTTTACTATGCCATCTGTTGCTGCCTCTCTCGCTTCCACGTAAAGCATAGTTATAACCGATGCTCCTGCAGCTGTCTCTACCTGCTGGATTTGCCAGGCACCGTTCAGGACAAATACCCACAGCAACATCAAAGTCGTCTGATGCAAGAATGATGAGTGCGGTGCACCGAAGACAAAATGTTGTACAGTACTCGATCACGAACATGTGCAAATGAAGGAGGCAAAAAAAGAGCCGGCAAAATCTCAGCAAAGGAGCATGTGGCAAATCTTCCTCCGTTTCTGATAATAAGGTAGAGCTCGATAGGAGTTTTGTGATGTCTGCCTCCCCGACCTTCCGTATGAGTCAGTCGGTTTTTGGGCAGAGCGCCTCGCTCTTCTCTAGTTTGGCGGCCGGAGCCCATACGACTACGAGCGCGACAGTTACCACCACCTCCAATACCGTCATGCATATAGCTGCTGGCGACCACCATCCCATGAACGAGCACCACTGGATATCGCTCATAATATGCTTCTGACTGCAGTACTTGTTCCCGTTTGAACGCGTCATATGTTGTGGACAAGGTGTTGCATCGAGGGAAGGGAGGAATGGGAGAAGTTAGAACATGAAGATCAGATTCATAATCTGAAACACGATAGAAGGTTGACTGTAGGCGAATATTTGGACTGAAATTGATTTCTGTCGGCATCCTGGTCAGAGACACAAATGGGAAACTAGGTGGTGCAAGTGACACAAGCAGTTGAAGCTGATGAGTAGTAATTGAAGAATGAAGACATGTAAATTGCCAGAATGCATTGTTAGTTGGGTCTGCCACTGACAGGGTGTTGAATTCCGATGTCAACTGGTGACGTGATCGTCTACTTAAGAATCACATCACAGTAACTTGGTAAGACTAAGCACACCGGAGCAGCTTCCAGGCGAGGAGGGTCTATGCTTTAAAGCTACACCCGAATTCCCTACGCAAATAGGCAGAATGGGGCGAGAAAAGGGATGAAAAGAGTCAAAGATATGAAAAGGAACTGAATGCACTGAAATGTAGCTAATTAGCTGCAGTCTGTCATAGTCCAAAGGGCTCCGTATGGAGCTTAAAGCCTTAAACTTGAATAATACAACAACAGTGATCGCATCACATAGGAAGACCTGTATGATATTGGTGTATGTGCCTATGTAGAACAAGCAGGCAGCTCAGGATTGTGAAACAGGGAAGCTTTGGGGCAGTGGTGCCGATTGTCTGGATAACTGTATGAGGCCTATATAGCAGCTGAGAGACATATACTGATAGTATCATGCAGTATAGAATATAATGTAGTATTGAAGTTATCACAGAGCAGGAGCGTCTCCCTACTCCAAATTTCCCTCTTTCAAATGGCAACAATAGTGAATTATTAGAACATTACCAGTGATTATATAGAAGGAAGTCAGAACTTGATTGTTACTGATATTTTTCAATACATTCTTAAAAGGACAGTGATATCGCAAGCACTTGCGAACACCCATCCTCTCATACCTGAATTCACAGCCACTGTTGTAAAGCCTGAAGCACCGTCCAGTGGAGCTGACGCATCCTCGACTGTAACCTCGTTTCTGGGTGTAGCAAGGTGATTAATTATTTCTAGAAGGATTAGTAAACTTTTGTTGGAAACATATTATCTGAGACTTTAAACTCACATTGCAGGCATTGCAAGCGCAATCCTTAACAGGGCATGTGCAATTCTGGGGGCCATTGCAGGAGCAGGTGGATCCACAGGAACAGGCCATATTCGCAGGGTTATAGATAAAGTCAATGGTTTTGCAATGATAGAATTCCTTCTCCGTTGCTGAGGCTGGGGGCCTTGGGAGAATTTATATATCTGACATGGTAGTCTAAAACTGATGTCAGTGTTAGTAAGAAGTTGTCATACAGGCCAAAGAGGAAATGACTAGATATCATCATCAAGTTAATTAAGTAGAACTAACTAGTTAATTATGATGAAAGGCCTGTGCGGCAGTGCAACCCAAATAACACATAGATAACTCAGTGCCTCTTCTTGATTCAAAAGGACTTAGCCTGGGTGCAATAATTATTCTTCTTCTCATGTGGCCCATTGCTTTTGCCACGTATCTCATATTGTAATAAATAATGTGTGCCGCAACTCGATTATGTATAACTGACATCAACACCATGGAATTCAGTCAATGTATAAAACCATGGAAACACTCGGCAGCCGAGTGCTTGACCGACTCGCATTGGTTGGAGAGGTATCTTGTTTCTCGGGGAGGACGATCCAAACCAACTTCAATCGAGCCTTCTAATGTCGAATGGCTGATAACCATGTGGAACCAGTTGGACTGTATAAGGAGGCCTTGTTTGTGGAGAAGCGTCTTTTGGAAAATCTGGAGTGACTTTGCAGTCTGGCTGGGAGATCAGGCGACAATTCTTTAGCGAACGCCTATCCAAAGCAATCTTTTGCACAAAGAGGCAAAAGCATGTCAAAGATCTTGGTGACTTGCTACAGCAAGTAGTACATGTGTCGAAACAGCCTGGCCTGGAGATCTACCTATTGGACCTGGAACTAAGGCACTACAACGGGTCCGTGCCCTGGGGCAATGCCAATGAGCCAGATAGAGAAGAACATGCAATAGAGAAGGTCGAGAAGAAAATCGAAGAGGGTCTTTCCATGTAAATATCCAGTCAAGATGGACGGCGCCGGAGATATTCTCTGGGGACGATGTGACCCATTGGCGTGTCTATACCGGCGGTTACACCTATTTCTCAGATTTTTTTCATGAGACGTTCTCTCACATATGTGGCTACGCAAGGAGAAGACTCAACCGAGTAAAAACGAACTAATATTTTTGTTGGAGGTTTGTTTTAACCATACAGTATTTGATACGTACGTGTTATATTAGACACTGTGCAAAGTACGTCTTGAACATACAATTAGATCATATACACCGGACCGTGGCCAGGCTGTACTGTGATTTACAAACCCACCGTCTGTCTCATTGCATGATTCAAATAGATCTATATACGCAGTACAGACATGTCCCTATCTGTTATGGCAGTAATTGAATTAACATAACTGAGGTACCAAAGGGGACATTCCTACCATAACATAAATTCATAATACCATTCTCCATTTCTCTAATTTCAGGGAAGATAATTTAAAATGCCCTCGTGTGGTGGGATAAAGGTTATGTTTGTCAACTGCAATATGTAACATTCAGAACTTTCATACACAGCTCTGTATTACTGTACATACAAGAGAGCTTGCAAAATGCTTTTCTCATAGTTATGAGGAAATAGCTTGAGTGCAAGTAAGAAAAAAGAACTATCTAACAGTAGGAAAGCTCAAATTGACATCAAGCAGTCCTGGGGAAGTAAAGAACCCTATTCTGACATGACAAATCCATCTAGATTTACCTTTCTGGGAGTGCTGACACAAAATAGGACGGCTATAAGATCGTTTCTTTTGCCCCTGATGAAGGCGGAATCGATGGGCGCGTTCTTGACCCAGCCTGCCGTGACCCTACCAACCCCAACAGCGTCTCAGATGAGATTCTGCGTTGGCACTTCCGTCAGAGTGTGTTGGCGAACATGCGTGGAAGCGGGAAGCGGGTCTTTGAGATGGACTTCCCCCCTGGTACTGACCAGATCAAAACATTGTCGAGTGAACCGTACGGCAAGGAACGTTTTGAGATGGAGATGGACATGCGTTTGCGGTACTCAGTTCTGATGCGTATTGTTGGGTTGATCCTGTTCGCTGTATGACTTGATGAGATTATGAAAGAAGGATACCACTTTGTTATTCAATGTTTAATGTGAAGAAATTTCATCTTAAGGAGCAGGTAATATCCCGTCTCCCTCACGAACATGCTTGGATTTCACTTTCTTCGAGACTGGATTATAATTTATCATACGCTAAGATACAAAAACAAATATGTATACCAGAAATCATCGCAAAAATTTCCCCGACTGGATCTGTTGCTCGCCCTTCCCAGCAATATCCTGATTCTTCTGCACGCCTTCCTCCGTGCCAAACGTCCGGTCCACCGCCGCATTCAACGCTCCGCGCAGACTTTCTCCGGCGCCCTGTACATCGTCAGCATATCCAAGTAGTGACTAGGACGTAAAAGAATCTTACATGAATCCCTGCAGCAGTACTCCGAACACCCTGACCGAGTTCTTCGCCTTTTCGTCCCGCAGAACTCCCCTCCATAGACCCAAACGTCCCGGACGCAGGGTTCTTGTTCGTAGTACTGGTTGCATGCTCAGCCCGGTTATCCTGGGTATCTTGATAAGCGCCAGCACCGGTGGAATACCCCGACCCAGTTGCCGGGTTATACCCCGTCGTCCTCGGATCATACTGCGAGCGACTATCCCGCAGACCGGGAGCACTTCCAGCAGCACCCGTCGAGGAGCCGTGAGTCTGTCCACCGGCCATGCTTTCCGTAGAACGAGGATCTGTGTATGTGACTCCGGTTGTCTGGCTAGAGGTAGTTCCTGACATGTTGCTGGTATCCACGCGAGGATCGAGCTTGTTCAATAACGACGAACGGTGTGGACTGTGTGGTTGGGAGTTGATCGTGGTGTCTGGGTTGGGTGTGTGTGTTGTTTCTGGATGTGTCGTGCCGGTTTGGTTTAGGTAGGTTCCGGTGGGAGTGGTAGAGTTGATGTCTTGATCAGGGGCACCAAAAGTTGAGTTGTGGTATGGGGGAGAGGTGCTGGCCATGATAAGTAGATTATAAATAGATGATTGTATAGGGATGATGGCTATTCTACGGGTCTTATATAGGGTTGTCGACATCACCACTTGTGACGTCATACTGAATACAATCAAAAGGAGTAATCCAGAAGTCTCTACTTTGTACCCGAATAGGAAGGTTAGAATCGCTGCACCAATGAGGATCAGGAATTCCCAGAATAGAATTGATGACAAAGGATCTAATTTTATCTTATCTATGACGTCAACATCCATGCATGACCTCATGCATAAAGTTATGCATTGTGCACTAATAGTACTAATACAGTAATCAGATGCTACTAGTTATATACAAGTCAACAGTAACTATGCCACAGACCGATAATAGCTCCATGCTGACACCATGCCCACCACCGCCAATCCTCCCCCCAGCCACCGGGTCATCGTCCACAGTGCCTCCCTCCGCGCAACGTCGATATGCTGCTCAAACTCCGCCGCTGGATATGCCTTGGGCCACGGTTCCTCGGGAACAGGCACTTCGAGAAACTCACACAGCTCCTGCCATCCATCCCTCCCCGTGCGGAACTCCAACAGCTGCTCCTTGGGAATCGCATTGCGCAGCCGTTCATGGTGCTCGTGGTACGCCCGGCGAAGGACCCCCTCGTCGTAGCAATTCCCGCAAAACACCTTCCACACGAGCTCCGACATGCGGAATAATGGTCCGATAGATGTGGTGTCAAGATACTGCCAGAGACGGAAGATGGGCATCTGCACGAATTTGAACACGGTTTTGTTCGCGGATTTGAACCATGAATTTGCGTCGCGTGTGGTGATGATGATTTTGGCGTCGGGGTATGCCCGGTGTAGATCCTCCCAGAATATACAGGCTGGGATGTCGAGACAGGCATCGTAGGAGCCGAAGAGACGGTCGAATTCTTCCCGGCCGTAGGGCTTTTGGCTGCCGTTGTTGAAGAAGTTGCATTCCATGGCTTCGATCCAGAGGTTGAAGTCTCGTGGGGGGTTCTTGAAGCATTCTGAGCCGTGGTAGGGGGTGAAGCCGAGTTTTTGCAAGGCGATGGTCATTGCTAGAAGTGTTAGCACAGATATACAGGTATACGTTAAGACGCATTGGGGCATACAATTTGTCCCCGTCCGGGCCATTCCCATGCATAGAACCCGCATCGGCTTCACTCTTGTATTCGGCTCATGGTCGATCAGTCGGGACATGTTGAGAAAACGAATGCCAGATCCAAGTTAGATTCAAGAACTGTGAATTATGGCATAGAGCAGGACTCCAGCCTTTAATATGTCGTCCATATTGGGCCGTGGGTGTGTGATGAGATGTGGGATGATCTTGGATGATCATTTAACTTCGGACCAGAATACGTGTCCCGGCGATGATCCGATATCATCTAACTGATTCAGGATCCCGACTTAGTGCTTATTTTATGCCGACCAGGCTGACACTCGTGTCTGCAACATTTATATCCCAAGAACCCAGAGACTTTCTGGTTCAATCATCTGTCAATCGGTTTCCCTTATTCAATATCTACTGCTATAGACTGTATCCACCATGTCCGACATCGAGATCAGCTTCCAGGCTGCCATCGACGCTGGTAAAATCAACGGCGCTGTTTTCTGCGCCAGCGACACCGAAGGCCGTTTCGTCTATGACAAGGCAATTGGGCAACGCACCCTCCTGTCCGGCGAGAAGCGCCCCCAGCAGCTCGATGATGTACTATATCTGGCCTCAGCCACCAAGTTAATCGGTACCATCGCAGCCTTGCAATGCGTCGACGACGGCCTGTTGACCCTCGACGGCGACCTGTCATCCATCCTCCCCGAGCTGGCCGCCCAGCAGGTCATCACCGGCTTTTCCTCCGACGATGGCTCAACCCCTCTCCTCGAACCAGCATCCCGACCTATCACCCTCGAGATGCTACTCTCCCACACCTCCGGCGCCAGCTACCATTTCCTCAGCCCGAACGTCGGCAAGTGGCGCGAGAAGTTCTTCCCCTTCGAACACGACCAGCGTCGACCCGTCGAAAAGGCCTTCAGCTACCCGCACGACTTCCAGCCTGGCGCCGGCTGGATGTACGGCCCGGGGATAGACTGGGCCGGCCGCGCAGTGGAGCGAGTCACAGGCCGCACGCTGGGCGAGCACATGCAGCAGCGCATCTTCGACCCGCTCGGTATCACCGATGCGCACTTCTACCCGGTTACGCGCGAGGACCTACGAGCGCGTCTCGTCGACCTCAACCCCGACGATCCGGAGGCTCTCGGCCGCGCGGTGCTCGGCGGCGGCGGTGACATGAACAAGCGTTCTGAGGGACACTTCGGCGGTCATGGTTTGTTCATGACGGCCGTTGACTTTGGCAAGGTTCTGCGCTCGCTGTTGGCTAATGACGGTAAACTGCTGGAACCCGCTACCGTCGACGACATGTTCCAGGACCGTATCACCCCCAAAGCAACCGCAGGTCACCAGGCTGCCCTGAACAGTCCCGCGGGTATCTTCTTCCGCGTGGGGACTGACCCGGGAACGAAGGTTGGCCACGGGCTGGGCGGTTTGCTGATGCTTGAGGGTGTCGAGGGCTGGTATGGCGAGCGCACGTTGACATGGGGCGGCGGGATGACACTCGTGTGGTTCATTGATCGTACTAATAGTCTGTGTGGCGTTGGTGCTGTGCAGGCTGCGATGCCGGTGGATGTTAATGCATCGGGGGTGCTGAAGCAGGTGTTTCGTCGTGATATCTACCGCAAGTATGCTGCGTGGAAGGAGCAGCAATAGGATCTTCTTTTGGTTGGTTCGTTCGCGGAGGACATATTACCCAGTCATGACTCCACGAGATATGATGTTTTCTTCGATGCGTATATAGACTAACACCTAGTTCTTGCATGGTAGAGCTTCTTGCTAGCCTACTCAAGGAGGCAGAGTGGGTTATTATATTTTTGTATACAGTGGTAATGAAAGAGACTGTGTATATCCATACAAACTCCGATGTCAAATGTCAGTAATAGATATACATAAAACCCCATCAAGGACAAAGAGCTTATTGTGTCTATTTCCATATATGACAGCTGCATAGAGTACGGTGTACACGCAACCCTTCTATTCCGGTAAAAGCATCACCCCAACCCTAATCATACCCCCACGTAAACCCACGCAGCTCATCATTTCGAGATTACGCATCATCATGTCTGACCACAACGAGTGTGTAACTAATCGATTCAATTGAGAACAGCTCAAATACATTAAACTCGGGCATGATCCAATCCAAATGCAGAAGATATACATCAAGAAGCAGTCCTACACCGCAGGCATTCAAACCTCCACAATATTCCCCCACAAGGATCAACCAAAGGCAACATCACATCCCCCCTGCCCGAAGGATCAACAGTTCTGCTATCCAAAGACATTATTAGCTGGAAATGGCGGGGTAGATACAATTTTCATTCAATGAAAAATCAATATAATTCATGTCATACAGGCACTCGGAGATTATTATCCTTGATCGTTGGGGTATAAATAGGGTTCGGAGACCAAAGTCCGGGATGCTTGAGGATTGGACGGATTTCCGGAATATGGATATGTTCAATATGATAGGATACGATTGATGCAGTATCTTGGTATTCAAATGGGAAATGGTTAGTAGGTAGGTCAATGACTTGCTGATATTAGAGCCATTGTTTTTCTGACTGTGACTGGAAATATGGTGAACATGCATTGACATTAAAGCGTGTAATACTTCCGGATATTCGCAATGGATTGTTGTAACATGAATGCAAGGGTGAAATGTCATGATGATAGGTTTGATTGACAGCACTTCTATACGAAGAAACAATTCTAGATCTTTCTCTTGAATCCCTTCTCATCAAAAAAGATCTTTTGACCACTAAGCAAACTGCGCTGCAAAGCCTGACCAACAATCAAAGCCCTAACCGAGCACTGCAGAGAAATAGGAGCCGGACTACCATCTAAACAAGATGCTGTGAACTCATTAGCCTCCGTGATAAAAGCCTCCCTGAATCGCTCATAGTAATGCTTCGGAAGCTCCCTTCTAGCACCCAGCGAATCATGAACCTCAACATGATTCTTGCTTCCCTGCATATTAACCCGCAGGGACCCTCTTTCGCAGACGATTTCAGTGGTATCCTCCTGTCCAGCAGCCATAATCCGCGAACAAAACAGTGAAGCAATCTTCCCTCCCTTGAACTCAACCGTGGCGAGTGCATTATCCCGATCTCTGCTCGAATCGAGACCCGAATGCACGGCAGTCACCCCGACTGCTTGCAGACTGGTGATCTCGGCATCTTCGCCCAGGAAACACAGCATGAGATCTATGTCATGGATGGAGCAGTCGAGGAATATCCCACCGCTGTTTTTGGCGTACTCAACGAATGAACCAGATGTGTCGAGTAGATCGGCAGTTTGTGAGCGGAATACTACTGACCGGCCGTATTCACCTGATACTGTCTTCTCGTGGGCCTCGTGGTAGGATGCATCGAAGCGGCGCGAAAAGGCACACATGATTTTTTGATGGGGGTGGGTTTGGAGGGACTTTTTATACGCATCGACGACAGATTGGGCCTGTTGAATTGTTCCAATCAGCGCAAACGATCTCTTTATTCTTTTTCTCTCACTGTTTATTGTATTG
>WUQG02058303.1:0-10079 GCA_011317285.2 Androctonus mauritanicus | reverse complement strand
CTTTCCTCACGCTCAGTTTTTTTTCCTCCATTATTCAAATATACGTTTCTCAAACTATGTTCCGCGGAAGGTTAACAGGTGTTTCGTGAAAAATATATATATATATATAATAATTAATAACAGTCTCGTATGATTTTGAATGCTGTGCCAAGGGGAGTCGAGTTGCAAATGAAGTAGTGTTGCCAAATGAGCGGCTCTGTCGCTAGATCTGGCGACTCTTGTGGTACTTTCAGCGCAAGTTGGTATCAATAAACTAACATTGCAACACTGTAAGTCAGTTGTTAGCGATTCTAATTTATTTTACTATTTTTATCATTTTTTTTTACATAATTACAGTTTGGTGGTAAATGTTTTTTGCTTTCTTAACCCTTCTACTCGCCTCATTTATTTATTATTTATTAATATCTATCTATAGTAGAAAATAATCGAGATGTTCCGTAAAATTTTCGGGATTTGTGAAGTGTTCTGTCATGGAAAAAGTACGGAAAACGTTGATTTAAATTATAATAATTTAATTAATCAAAAAAAAAATTAAGTAAGCTTATTAACGAATCAAACTGGCGTAAAATTAGCATGGTTACTTACGAGATTCTTCGAAAGTCGAGACGAAAAAAACAAAGTTTGCATATTTAAAACCATGATGGTTATGATACCGATCGTTAAAATATTCTATACGCAAATAACTTGCAGATTTTGAAACAGTCTAATGATTTCAAAAAATAAGCTCGTAAATCTTATTAAGTAAATGGACTTCATCCATCAAATTTATAGTCCATACATGTTTAAAAATATAATTAGTTATTCACTCTTACGTCAGATTAACGATGAAAAAAAAAAAAACATAAAAATTACGTGGCGCATTTAGAATGAATATAATCGGTAAAATTAGCCAGACAAATTTATTATATTTCTAAGTCTTGTACGCCTAACTTCTGACACCATTTAACAAGTTGGTAAGCTAACTATACATAATCTTTAAATTTCAATGCCAGCCAGGAAGAAATTCTAAAGGCTAAAAATGATAAGGTGGAGATATCATTCAATAGGACCTCTTCTCTTTATTCGTCTACAGCCGTACCATTTTGATTCGATCATCCTCTAATGATCGAATCAAAGGGTGTATCTGCTACCAGAAAGAATATCTGGCACTCGGATGAACGGCGAATTCTCTCCATAGAATAAAAACAAACCTGAAAGCACACTGACTGATATTTCGTAACAAAAAAAAAGTATTCAATAATTATAACTGATAATAAAAATATTCAATCTCGATTTTTATAGAAACCGCATCTAAATGAATAGCGACTTTCACGCCCTGGTAGATCTAAACAGAAAAAAATGGCTTTATCTGGAGGAATACCCGTTATTGGATTACCCATTCATGAAGTTAGTATTGCTATCGCTACCGTTCATCATTTATCTCGATATTTATGACGAAAATGGAGTCGAATTTATAATTTTTAATCGTTTCCTAAACATTATAAAATTTATCGAACGTATAAACACATTTAAAATGATTTCGATCCACGTTAAATATTTATAACTTCATGGTCGAAGCAATAAATCTAATTCCGAGATGAATTTATGTTTATATAATTTGGAAATTCCAAAAAAAAAAATCAGCAAAACATATTTGGATAATTATTATGCAAAAAAATGACCCACATTTTTTTTACTATATATTAAATTATATATGTTTGTTTATATTAAGAAATTTTTATACTTTTGCATAATAAGTGTACGTGTACTGTTACTGTTTAAAAACTGCAAAGCAGCAAAACATGGCATTGAAATTTTAATTAAAATGACATTAAAAGAATTCCAAATTATTAAAAAAATGTCATAATTTTTCTTGGATATAACGATCAATTTTCGAGACTTAAAAAAAAATAATTAAAAGTATTTAGGTTGGTAATGAAGATCTAAAAAGTTTTTACTTATTTTTATTAAAAACGATATTAAATCTTATTAAGCTGTTTTTTTTCCTCCCTTGTTTCATGGTCAAAAAAAAAAAATGTTCCGAAATTAATGAGGTTGGGATCTCCTAAAAATAAGTAGATTAAAAAACGGAAAAGTATGCTGTAAGAAGTTCTATAAATATTTGAGAATCATTTGAACAGAAAAATTACAAAAATCTATTCTTTTTCTTTCAGAAAAATAACAAGAGAGGATCCTATTAACTCAGACCAGTTCTGACATTTATTTTTCTAGTAATTTTTTTTGTTTTTTTTTTTTAGGCAAGACAAATTCAAATTAAAACTCTGGCTGTTAACGGTAAACTGCGGTACAAAAACTAAATTTTCTAAACGGTACAATAATTTTTTTTTTATATGAAAAACTTAATCTGTATAAACTCGATAAAAAGTTGCATTTATTTCGCCCATTTTTTTTTATCTACTTTTGATAAGAGAAGCATTTTCTTAGAATTTAAACTGATCTGGGTAATTAATATCGACAGAATTTTTAAATTCGTTACTGTTAATGCATTTATTATCATTTAAATAACTAACAACAAAATATTGAATATCTTTGGTGCAAAAATAGAAGAAAAAAAAAAAACGATATAAGAATATCTGTAAACATCTGTATTTTCATGGAGACAATTAATCGAATTCTAAATCTTAAACTAGAGAAACAATAGAATAATTTATCTTAATAATGTTGTCAGAATATTTACTTAAAAAATACAAGCTTACATAATACTATTTTCTTTCTACAAGTTTTCTAAACTCAAAGAAAATATTAAGTTTTAAATTTTTGAACCTTATATCTGAAAATATTCTATCCAATTCCGCTAAAATTCAATATTCTTTCAATGGGGCTTGACATGTTTCTCCGTAGGCCTATATCAATTTTGAACAAAATCGATTCGAATTTTCAGTTTCTTCCCTGTATTTTTAGTTAGAGAGATGCTTTAAACTTTATCAAATTTAGAGAAGCAAAATTAATAAAAATACATCCCAGAAATTCTCTACTAAATTAAAAGAAAAAGTTACCAAAACAAGGATATAAACCAGAAAAAAAAATATATATATTATTACTAGACAAAATAGAAAGTGAAACGTCTCTTCTATCGATAAACAACTCTTACAAGAGTAAAATTAATTAGTGTGTATAAATTTCCAGACTAATACTAAGCTGTGGAAAGAAAATAGCATAATTATTAACAATTACAATACCTGTTAACACGTATCTATGCATTTATTCGGTTGGCAGTACAGAAAGGAAAAATCTATTGAATATTCGTTAATTTTCAGGAAGTTTACGCTTAACCCTAGCAATGAGCAGGCAACGTACTATGCACATCAGCAGGATGTAGGGAGGTTTCTCCATACCCCACTTTTTTTTCTGTTATACCTCCCGTCCCGACCCCACGGTGGTTCATTAACAATGTTAGAGACAGGATGTATTTCGACACTGGCATTTTTTTTCCTCTTCCATACTATCGTCACTTCAACCCTTCCTGGTTCTCGTTATCTCTCCTGCGGGAATTAGGGGTGATGGGAGGGGGTATTTTACCACCTCCCTTGGAAAATTACAGCCGTGTCCTTTCTAATAATGTGCAGACAGGGATATTCATGCTGCAGTTGACACCCCGTATTGTACCCTCCTTTTTTTTTTTCTTCTTTCCCGTTTTTTTTATGTGTCGTTCATTGGATGCGAGACTAATTTCGAATTAAATGCATTTAATGCCGCAGGCAGACAAATTTTATTGAAGAAAATTGTCCGAAGAAATTAAGAAAATGAAAAACTGACGATTTAGTTGATCACTGTCAAATATGTGAATCAGCCATAGAAATAAATAAAACTTTAGGAGAATTTATTAAAAAAAAAAAAAAGCAAGTTCTATTAAACGAGAGATTATTTCCACCTACAAAAAAATAAAATATTTATGTCCCCAACATTCATGATCACTACAACAGAAACGGATTATATTATCAGTAGAAAAACATGTTTAAAAATACAGTATATTCTCATGTTTTTACCGAAATATATAAAAATTAAATAGAAGGAAATCCAGTAGACATGAAAGTCTACTGGATTATTTTTATAATCCATTAGACTAGAAAGATAAATCACTTTATAACAGTAAATAAAATGACAGAAAAATAATGCAGCAAACCAGATAAGAGTCAAAATTTTCAGCATCGTTTTAAGGTGAAGAAATTGGTGGGTATTGGCGGTAGAAACATGCAACAAAAATTCGAAAACAAAATATTTATTGTTTTTAATTTGTATAGAGTAAAAAAGAAAAGTTGCGTAACAGCTGGTAGATCTCCTTTTTAGTTTTAAAAATATACAAGTGCATGTTAAATTATCGAGTGAAAGAGGAGGTACTGTGACTAATTTTATGAAAGCATGAAATCTTCAATATTTGGCCACGTATATAAAAATAATGAGAATGGTGAAGTTTGTTGGATGATATTTTATCGCATCATTTCAACTGTAGAAAGCTAGATATATTTTTAAAACTTATAAATTATCGAAAGAAAAAGAAGAGTTACCGTGTCTAATTTTATAAAAATATATGGTAGAATACATTTCCCATGTATATTTTATTTTAAGCAACATAAAGTTTCACGGACTATTCTTTCGGAAAAACTTGAAGCTTCTAAAATCTTTATTAAATTTTAAAATATTGAAAGGAGTTCGAGTAAACGTTGTAACTGAGAAACAGTTCGCGTTTTTTTTTTCTTTTTTTTTTATATTTATAACGGCACCGACTAAGATTTTATCGATGGAAATTAATTTAAGCAAAGATGGTCCTGATGCTCGTATTCTCGATATTCGGTACAGTCGATGAATGTCAGGAAAACAGTGATGAAAACCAGTGACAGAGGGTGTATTTACAGCTTCAATTTTGGGTGATTCGGCGTGAGTAGAACATTGTTTTACTGCCAAATGAAAGAATGGATATTGAAGTCAGAAAGAAAAGAACTTAACGTAAGATTAGCATCGAACACAGAAGAGATTGCATTGGGTCATTATGTGAATCTTAAAAATTTTAGCCCTTAAATAAGCGTCTGGTAAGCTAGCTGAAGTGACGGCAAAGATATTATACTCTGTATTTCACAGATAAGCGTTTATTACCACTAAACTTTTACTATCCACGAATGTTTCACCGATATCGCCAACGTAATAGCTTCTGGCAACTTTGAACTCCCGTCAGTAGAATGGCTTGACAGTTCCTGGCTTTTCGTGTGCTGTGATATAGAACATCACTTTGGTCCATTATGCTACGAGATTCGAATTTCTGCATCTAGCATCGTTATATTGAGAGATCTGTATATTGCCTGTCGAAACAGCACCAGGTACCAATACCTGCTGCTGACTTTATGGCCGCTGGCTAATACGTAAAATGCCCGGGGCAAAATATTATACAGATTGACTGTTATGGAGTTGGCCACCGGCGAAACGGCAATAAGCTCTACTTTTCTTTTTAATTTGGCTTGTTTTGTCAAGAAAGGCCATAAATAACCTTTCTCCGCCATTTTTATTATTATATTATATTCCACATATATACATTACGTCCCGAACGAATAAAAAACTGTGTACATCCAGCAAACTTTACACTGGTTGAGTTACTGCTCCAATTTTTCATTATTTTCTACGAATTTCAATGCGTGTCTACGAGTAAAACACGTCTGTCTATTAATGTAATGATTTATGTTTCTTCTAAAAAAATTTTTTAAACAAAATTCCATTAACAGCCGAGTGGATTTAATCAGGAATTTCATTGAGGCAATGTGTTCTAGTCTATTATTTCAATTAAACAAATAAATACTCCTGACCGAGAGAAGGCCAAGTGCTCATAAATCTTTACGCAGTGGGCCTTCGGCAGGAAAAAAAATAAAAAAATACAATGAACAACCAAAAGCTATAAACGTTTCTTTTTCGTTTGTTTTAAATCGAATCTAGAGAGCTGTTGATGGAAATAATATAATATAAAATGAATTTTCTATCGATAAATTGCTGACTCTGGCTTTTAAAAAGATGCATTAACTCCTCTATAAAGATCATATCGGAGAGATCTCTATATAAAGAGCTTCGCATTTTAATAGTTAAGTTTAGAGATATTTTAACAAAAAAAAAAAACCGTTGACAACATTTCTACACGCGAATTTTTTTGTTTTATATCTAAAACTGGTGATGCTAGACAATTTTAAAACGCTTCCAAATTCTCATTTTAAAACATTTAACCAAGAACAGATTTCCAAATTGTCCTTAAAAGAATGATAGAGCCATTAGTTAACAAGAACACCGTTTACCAATGGCTACTCGCTGAATGTTACTTATTCATTTTTTATTAAGATCATTATTATTTATCAGCTAAACAAGGCGCAAGTAGAAACACGCTTTTTTTTAATAGTTATTCTTGCGACCTACATTCAATTAGGTTGTAAGTAGATAATGTACACGTGGTGGATACAAAGTCCGACTTACAAAAAAAAAAAAAAAAAAAAACTGATCGAATCTATCGCATCTCCCCCCCTCTCTTTATTCGAAAAGTTTTTTCCTTTAGATATTAAAATATCTCTCAACGATAACCGATTTAAAAAAAAAAAGCTGTTCTAGATATATATATATATATAAAAAAATAATCTATCATATTTTAATATTAATTAGAAGTGATATAATATTTGATAAACGAGACATGTAGCAAATAAAATTATCCAGCAATTGGAAGATTTTTTATGTCTTTTTTTACGATGCCAGAAAAAACAATCATTTCTGAAGAACAATAATTTATTACTGCCAAATTAAACAAAAAAAATATTACCAAAACACCGTAAATATTAACAAAATCTGGCATTATTTATGAACATAACTTTACGAACTATCGAGGAATTTTAATTTGCCATGCATCAGAGAAGAAATCTTCGATCCAAATTCTGATGCGGCAATAAAATGAATGGAAATCATCTTAGGAATTTTTTTGTATTATTTTATTTTATTCACATCAGATCTTACGGTTTATAAAAGTGAGAACGGATATACTGATCCCGGATACGATACAAATGAAAGACTATTTTCCATTGAGTAAGTTCATAGACACTGCGCTAAGCTATTGTTCAGAAAGCTAAGTATTTGCCAAGAATTTCAGCCAAGATCCTTAACTGAAACGGTACCAGTTAATTAATAATATTTACTTATCCATAACGAATGCAAACCCGAATATCTTACTTTTCGCTTTGATTATCTCTACTTTAACCGGGTTAAACTTTTTTGTATATGATGTAAATCGAGTTCTGTATGCAGTTTTATCGATTAATAACCACCCACGCAACCGAAACGTTAAAAATTTTATAAAATATTCGTACTACCGAAAAATTTGAATGAGTAATCATACATATTAATAGTGAAACGTGGCTGGCTGTCGAACCACTGTACCGATTCCTATAAACAGAGAGTATCGTTAGAAAAGTCTAATGCTTGGATATCCGCAACAGCCAAAATTTGTTGTCGTTATTAATAATTTAAAAATTAAGGAATAAAAATTAAATTAAAATTGTAGTTTCTCTAAAAAGACAAAAATCCGAAGGTGGCGCTATAATTTAATAATAATGGCCACCATCCGACCATCCCGTATACGAATCTGAGAAACTTTTCGAGTGATACTCCAAAGTTATAAGATTAAATCACAAGATTTCCGCTCATTTAATACGAACGAATAATATCTAATTATTTTTTATCAATAATAAAGTTTGTTAAGGTTTGTAAAACAAAAACAAGAGTGTTAAAACACACTTTTTTCTTGGTTTAAAAAGCTCAAAGATAATACATAAAGTAAACAATTTTAAAAAATTAAAATTTCAAACTTCGCAAAAATAAATATTATTACTAGAAGAAGAATATACATGCGGATTATTTAGTAATGAATTTATGATCTTTAAATTAAATATTATTTAAAATTAATTCGAAAAATAATATAAATTCCCCCCACATAATTATTTCAAACTAATTACTTTAATAACGTGGTTTTTTAAAACTAAATACAGATATAAAATTTATTTTATTGTCGAAGCAATAAAAAAAATGAAATTCGATTAAAAACATTATTTATTTAAATGTCGAAAATAACTATAATCTATCCGAAACTTTTCTTTTACTTCATATATTTCTAATAAGTCAATTCTCATAAAGCCGATACGACGTTTTTTTTTTTAAATCGAAGAAGAAAAAAAATTAAAATGAAGAAAGATAAACGTTTGTCTGTTAGATTTTAAATGCTAAATAATATATATTTATACAGGAAAAATTTACGTATAAAAATTCTGATTAAAGTTCAACAGATAACATAAAAAATAATTTCCTTCTTATCTATTCAACCTTCGTTAATTAAAATATTGATTTGAAATATTTTTTAATGGACGATTTTAATTTTTTTTTTTTAACATCTGTACTTATTATTCATTTAATGTTTACAGTAAGACCGAACTTTACTTTAGTGATTAAAAATTTACAACTCCATCCATAAACAAAATGCTATACCTGTCCTAAAGTTGCATCATAAAGAACACTCGTAAAAATACCAGAAATCATTTAAGAAAAAACAAAAATCATCTAAAGCTAACAACGTTTAAAATATATGCAAATTAATTAATTTATTAAAACAAAAATTATGCAAATTTATTAATGATAAAAATTTTTAATGGTTAGGAAAATAAGAAAAATTTCTTTCAGTTAACAGAATTTTATATAAAAACATAAATTTCGGTTAAGTTAAATATTTAAATAAAATAAAATAAAATAAAAATTTTTACCATTCATTCGAGTTTCATCTCTGTATTCTGATTATTTTTACATAAATTTTTTTTCAAGTACTTGTTGATAAGAAAGAAAGCTTATGTAAAATTGATGATAAAGATTAAATGAGACACATTCAGAAAAAAATAGATAGCTTATCATCATCAATAACTCGAAGGACATAATTACCAATCCATATTAGGGTATTAAAATAACACGTGTCATTTATTTCCCAAATTGATGAAACACGAGCAAAGAAGACAAAAAAAAAAAAAAAAAGCATTCATTGCCATCTTTTCCAACTTTTATGATTCTACTTCTTCGTTAATAAACGAACTAGGAAATATCACCTGTAGTAATCTGACAGAAAAAAAATCATTTATCGACATTTTTTGTTAATATTTTCTATTATTTGGAGAGACAAATCGTAATATGACGCCATGGATGTATTATCCATGTATAATACTAACTAAAAATCATATAAACTAACGAATTAATGCAATAATCTAGCGGATATTCTTGTTTTTCTGCTTAAAAATATTAATAAATCTGTTTTGGATGTTTTCACTTTTTAATGATTTATTTTTTGTAGGTGTTGAAAAATGTCTTTTACCCAAATGTCAGCCATTACTGGTTAAATTATCCATATTGGCCACTGACGATAAACAAAGATCAGGAAAGATTAAAATACTCAAAAGAATTATATTACAGCATTTAAATATTTTAACGAATTGTTTACTTTCCTGCTTATTATTTTTTTTTAATCACTCGGCGATTGTTTATAACTGATTTTTACAGCTTTAATTAAAGTATTTTCATCGATTTTATTTACATTTTTCCGATAGAAATATCGATTATCTTCCTTTTTCGTAAGCAAGATTTTTAAAAGAACAAGATTAATACTGCAAAAAAAAAAAATAAAAAAATAAAAATAACACTAGGAGAGTTTACTTTTATGTAGCCATGTGGATTATGTGAACGGGAGCCGAGTTTTCGGATCACTATTTTGACAGATTCAGTGAACAAAATGAAAACGTCACCGAAATGACGCAAACAACTGGGGCACAATAAAACGTTCATATATTGAAAAAAATGAAATTTCTGCCACTGCTTGAAGCCCAGTCAACACGAAATACGCATTACAAACTATAAATCGACTTATACTATTTTTACTATTCTACTTCTTAGATAGAAAAACGAAAAAAAAAATTATTATTATTATTATTTTTTTTTAATCTTAGCAACATTACTACTCTACAGTTAACAGACGAGTAGAAAGTGTATAAAAATTCCTGCAGATGATGAACCGCATTCCATCTTGGTATAAAGAT
>WUQG02058292.1:0-10079 GCA_011317285.2 Androctonus mauritanicus | reverse complement strand
TTAAACAGCGGTTCTCAATCTTTTCATAACTGCGTACCATCCAAATCAAAATTGAAAATTTCAGTACCACCAACAAGAATATGTCTTCTAAACAAATAGGAAATGAAAACTATATATGTAGGCTACCACTAGTGGAAAACGAAACACTGGTTGAGAATCGCTGGTTTAAAGCGAATTAATTGCAATAATTTCACCTAACTCATATTACTTGCCGCGAATAATATCACATTTTTAAGTTATTTCAATGATATCTGATGATTAAAACGGATTGATTTTCATTTCAAGAAATGAAAAAATAAGATAATTTATATTTTTAAAATATTTTATAAGGGGATGCCAAAATGTTCCTGCCGTGATGCGGATATGCTAGGGATCTAAAATTTAGTTCTCCATTCTTCCTTCTCTACATATCCATCTCCTAAGGTCATGCACTTCTCACACCTGTGGAACAGTTGTTTAATCCCATCTTTGTAGAAGTCGGCAGATTTGGGGCAAACCAGCTCTTCACAGCAATAATGATCTCCTTATCATCGAAGTAACTTCTTCTCCGTAAATGTTTTTTTTTTTTTTTCATATTTCGAAACAGGAAGAGCAACGCAGCGGTATGCATTGTCAGCTAGCAGTAATACATCTTTTGGCAGCAAATCAGGTCTTTTTTTCCTTTATACTGTCTCATAACTTTTGTAGCAAGTTATATAGTATGTCTCTGTTATTATCAACTCTTTTTGTAAGTAATATGTCAATATGACACCTTTGCTGTCTGAAAACACAGAAAACATGACTTTGCTGGACGGCCTTCTCTTGGGTAATTCTATAGCCTACTGTGATCATATTTCAATTCGCGTTTCCATCATTTCACAGTCTGATATGATAGACATTCCTTGCCATACACAGCTGACATCTCTTCGTGAATTGTTTGTATAGTTTTCCTTGAAGATGAAGGAATCATATCACAATTCAATATTCAATTTTATTCAACATGACACTTTCTTCTACTATCATGCATCTAACGTTGGTTAAACAGGATCGTCAAAATAAAAAAGACATGCATATTAATAAGACTGTAAACTATCATTGTTTATAATTACAGATCCATAACACACATACAACACGATGAAGGTAAGGACTTTTGGCTTCCCCTCGTATTTCGATATAAATCTTAAGAGAAACTTCAATAGAAATATGTTTCATTTCAGAGAACTATTTTCAAAAAAATTTCACTTCAAGGAAAGTTATATAGAATTTTAAAGACTGTCTAAAACATGCTGAAGAAAAGAAAACATGTGCTCTATTTAAAGTATCACCTTAGGTACTATTAGGCTCAATAGAATTTTGTTCCATTCAAATGATAAATATCAAATCTTTAATAAAAGATTTTGTATTTATCATATGAATCTTTAATAAAAGATTTGGTATTTATCATTTGAATGGAACAAAATTCTATTGAGCCTAATAGTGCCTAGGATGACACTTTAAATAGAGCACATGTTTTCTTTTCTTCAGCATGTTTTAGACAGTCTTTTAAATGCTATATAACTTTCCTTGAAGTGAAATTTTTTGAGAATAGTTCTCTGAAATGAAACATATTTCTATTGAACCAGAAGTTTCTCTTAAGATTTATCTCGAAATATGAGGGGAAGCCAAAAAGTCCTTACCTTCATCATGTTGTATGTGTACTATGGATCTATAGTATCTATAATATTTATTCTATAGTAACTATAGTAAGTACTTTTCATGATGACTTAAAAGTATTTGTCTGTTTAGATCATCGAATAATAGTTATATCTCAAGAACTACTATTCTATGATCTATTCTACTAACTATTCGTTCATTGCTCAGGCGTTATAGTCAGACTAATTTTTAAGCTCAGTATTTTTTTTTTTTTTTGCTATATCAATGTTAATTATATCAGTGTTTTTTCACTTTTTCCAAATCGGAAAAAATGAAAAAATCGGAATAAAATTGAGGAGTTTGTGGAAGATTTGAACAACAAGAGAAGTGACAGGAAAATCTTAATAAACTGAGCGTATTCGTTTGAGTAATTCCTTTTTTTTTCATTGAATATTCAATAATCCGACAAATCTCTGAAATCCGGTCCCATATGTGTCAGATTAAAGAGATTCTACAGTATATATATATACTCAGTTTGATTTCATCTATTCGTCTGTCAATAAAATATTTTGAGAACATTGAGATTTTAATGCATCATTCCTTATTATTCAGGTTATGTTAAAATGACGAACATTCTAATCATTAATTCGTCGAAAGTTCTGAAACTACTTGCTCACGTGAATAACATTACAAATATTTGAAAGAATTTTAAATATGTTTTTCAATAGTTGGCTTATTTAATTATTTTTACCATCTGTCAATACTTGTGACAGTCCATAAAATATTTCAAGATCAAAAAAATTGGAAATATTCAAAATTTAGTGGAATGTTACTTGTTATCTAAATTATATAAATTATTAATATTTAATACTCCATCTAGTCCTGTTACAAAATTACTGTTGCTCAAAATTTTAAAAATATATATCTTTGAAATTATTTGTTGCATTAGAGATTTTATGCTCATTTGAAAGATTTAAAAAAGACTATAATGTCATTTAGAATTGCAGAAACTTTATTTGTATATATAACGATATACAAGTAAAGTTTCTATATGATAAAATTTCTGCAAGTTCAAAGAAAGAGTTTCATAATCAAAATAAAACATTTTACAATAAAATAATCCATTATTTCATTACAGTAAATTGAATTACCTGGACATAAAAAAATTATCGTCTTCTTAAATCTATATAGCAGTTATAGTTTAGCCAATTTTCTCTTACTATCAAAGAAACTATAGTTTTGAAGTATCCATATAACCCTGTTATAAAAGATAATAGTAAAAAAAAGAACTTACATTTTCGGGTATATATGATGCTGAATCCTCGTTCTTAGTTATCTATATTAAAACCCTTGGAAAATTCTTGAGTACTTCAAAGTTTTAATAATAATAAACATGTAAATCCCATGCCTATCAGTGGTTCTGAAAATATTGTAAGCTCGGCGGTTTATCGTATGCACGAAGTTTCGGGCTAACAAAAATATAAATTATTAAGAGGATTAATATTATTGTATCACTCGTATATTCTTCTAAATATTCTAATTGAAAATATAGTACATTCGAAGTGAAAATAGAGATTTTAATAGGAAAAATATTAATTTTAATATTTTTTCGAAATGCGCTTGATGATAGAAAATCTTACCCGTGTATTATACAACAGATCGAAAATCACCATTGATCTTATTAATTTTGAAGACTCCATCTAGTTCTGTTACAAAATTATTGTTGTTCAACATTTAAAAAAAAATGTATATATCTTTGAAATTATTTGTTGCACTGGAGATTTTATACGCATTTGAAAGATTTAAAAAGAACTATAATGGCATTTAGAATTGCAGAAACTTTATTTGATTCGACAGACGAGGCGTACCTTCGAAATAAATAATATATTTTGAGATAATTTCGTTAGTCTAGACTGAATTAGTTTCCCAATTTACAATTTTTTTGGATTAATTAAGTTAAACCGTCCAAAACTCAGATGTAGACTTGATTGATTAAAAAAAAAAAGAAATACTTCAAATTCAATATTCAAAATACATTTAATAATATAAATGTTTCTTTATATATTATTCAGTTACTGTTACAGAACATTAATTTGAACATAAAAAAACTTTATTTATAATAAAAATAATGTTTTATAAGTTTTATTTTATTAGTTTTATTTATGAATAAGAAAATGAAGTATAATAATATTGATGAATTTTAAAATGCTTACAGTAAAAAAGTATGTAAGTTATACATAATTTTATACTGTAAGCATTAAAATTTGCAAAAATAATAATAATAAAACTCACCAAATTTGTTCACTTATTCTTTATCATTTTTGTAATTTTTTTGTAATTTTTGTATAAAGCGATATCCTGATTAAATATATTTATTTATTATATGAAATTTTTAAGAAAAAGTTTATCATTAACATTCGTAGTTAACTGATGTAAAATATTTAATAATGACTATCACAATCAGGAATAAAATTATTCTAAAACATCTATTAGACAAAACTGACTATCAGATAGCATAAGAATGAATTAAACAAAACTTAAATTTAGTATTTCCGGGATATTTTCTATACTATGCCATGTGATTTTACAGATTCTCAATGAACAAATATCGATATTACATGAAAACAATAAGTGTGATAGTAATTCTAAAATTTGTTAAAATAAAATTTATGATAAACAAACTGTTTCTTGTATGATTAGTAATAAATTTTACATTTATACTTTCGAAAAATATGAATTAATTTTAGTATATAAGAGAGAGAGAAGATATCGCCTTGTAAAGAAAATATGTTTCGACTTGTAACTTTTTAAATTTTTGTAACTCTGAGAAATTTCCATCATGATCACTTTCGTTTCATATATGAATATTTATCCAGAATTATAATGTTTATAATTTGTTTAATAAATTATTTCTTATATAAAACAAAGGAACTATTGCATTCAAAATTTACTCGAAAAGTCAATAAAACTACAGATTTCAAACTAGAATTGATTTGACAGCATTTTATAGAAGGAAAAAAAAAAAAAAAAAACAGAGAAGTTTTGTCAATATTTTGATTGGTTTCTGCAAAATTCCATTACAGTACTTCGATCCACAGAATACTTGACATTGAGCTCTTCCACAAATAAAACCTGCTGTTCTTGTTCTTGGAATTTTATCAGCTGTAAGGACAGTTTTACTTCTGTTTAAGTTGGAAAAAAAATTATAAATTACTAAGCTTGTACTAAATTTTGCTCGGAATTGAAACTTTTTAAATTTTTGTATACAAAAAATATTTCGCTGTTTATTTAACGTTTAAAGTTTTTTGAAAGAAAGCCAACTAATTATGTGGACTGACTATAAATTATCGTGAATATTTTTCTAAAAAAAACCACTATCATCATCGAATTATAATTATAGCATCAAGTCATTCCAAAAATAATGTTTTTTTATAATGTACTTGTTCAAACATGTCTCAGCTTGTCTAAATATGATTTTTTTTTTTAATTTCCGCAATATATTTTCCATTGAATCAATAACATTCTTCCAAATTATTGATTCAAATGGAAAATATATACTTGATTAAATTAGAAAGTGATTTATCTTTTATAATCTTTCAAAACTTAATGCTAAAAACGACATTACTTTTGGGGTGACTTAATATATTAAATTAATATAGAATAAAAGACAAAAATATTTTCTTTTAGTGAGATTAATATAATTTCAATCTATAAATAATATCAGCTCATTTTTAAAATATTTTATACATTTTATAACGTGTACGTATATATAACTTTTTTTCTACAATCTACATTTCCTTTTGTAAGAGACCGGTATGCTATCAATGTCATGTTTATTTTATTGCTATAACTTATATAAGACAATAGTCTCTAACTATTCTGAGTTAGAAACGAACAATTGTGTTTGATGACTATAATTATCATTAGATGGTTCACTTAGATAGCAATTCTTTTAGAATTTGATGTAGTAGATTAGAGAACTTCTAAACTGAAATAAAATTTTAATAGACTTTTTATAATGATTACTTTCTAAATCATTATTAGCAAAATTATCTACATGAGTAAAAATTCTTTAATTTAATTTTTTTAATAAGTAATTAATCTGAATTTAATCATTAAATTCTTAAGCTTATCGGAGTTCAATGTTCTTGCATTATAATCGTTTTCTGATTATTAATTCTGTTGCATTCGTTATCATTTAGAATGATTTTTATACTAGAAATGAATATATATATATATATTTACTATAAATAAATTATATTATTTAATTTATACAATTTTCATTAATGAATATTTGAGATACATAAACATGTTATCACGAATATGTTATTATATATATATATAAAAAAAAGTAGTTGGATGACTAAAACAAGATGATAAATCATTTCTGATAAAAAAAAATTATTGCTAAAATAGCATAGATAAGATATTAATGAACAACTTTTTAATTTTTTTTTCTAAGTAGAATGTAGAAAAAAAAAATATCATGCTATGAGTTTTATTTTAATTATATCAACAAATTCTTGTACATATAGCGAAATAATTTCTTGCAGTTTATTGGAATTATTTCTGTTCTTTATTAGATTTCTCCGGATGATTGAAAAGATATAAAGTTTAAAATTATTTTAAGTTTGATTACTTGAATTTAATTCCTTAAATAATTAATATATGATTCGAAATTTTCGAAATAGTTGGGCAGTTAGATCGTAATTAATAGTGTCTCCGGGAAAGAATATGGGAATGAACAGAAAGGTAAGAATGTATTCCATATGTAATTTTAGTCATACGAGACAAAGAATAGATTTATTTAACAGTTTTCAGTATAAATTATTATTAAATATTATAATTTTATTGTTCGTTCTGACGAAGGAAGAACTAAGTTATAACTAAATCGCAAATAATTTTTTTTTCTATTTCCAAGAAGTTTTATTTGAATTTCGACTTTAATCGAGAGGAAAAAAAACTTGATGAAATTGGTAATTTTTAATTATTTTTTTACTTTTTTAATTTTCTAAGACGGGGTAGGAAGAAATTATGCAATAACTGTTTAATAATATTTGTTTTCACATGTTTATATGTGAAAGGAATCTAACGAAAACGAACCCGATTCGCAGAAGGAATTCAATATAGGCCTACATGTATAATAAAATCTAAAATGATATAAAGAATAATTATGAAACAAAAGCTGAACTGAAGATAAAAAATAAGGCTAAAGAAACTTAATTAATTTATTCAATGCAACAATCAGAAATTCAAATCGCAAAAACGTCTCAAGACTTTATTTCCAAGTTTGAACCTGATGAAACAGATTCTAATTAATAGAACATTGGAAGACTGTAAAGATTAATATAAACAAAATGAAGATATTGATTCACAATGGACAATTAATCGGGTTTAATAGAAGAAAAATTGCTGATCGCTGATCAACAAGAATTCGAATTGCTTAACATGGAAAAAAATACCGAAGACTAAAGCAAGAGTTAAAAATTATGATAAATAATCAAAAAATGTAACAAAGGTAAATAGAACTTAAAAAAAAAGAGTGATAAAGTTTTCACCATTAACCATTAAACAAAAAGTGCAGATAGTTGGAACAGCTGGTGTTATCGTAGGGGGGCAACTAGGTTGTTGAAAGGCGAAACAAATTCCGCTTTATTGTAAGAAGTGTGTCCAATTTATCGAACAGGGCTAATGCACTTCCTTTCTTAGCCTTATATTAATATATACCAGAAAAAATACGAATTGAATCGAATCAACTAGAGATGTTAAAATATATTATATACATCACTAATCATGAAATAGCGGCACATGAAAGAGGTTAATTAGAAATTTACAAATGCATTAAAACATTTGCAAATTAATTAATTGACATTTTTAATTTTTAGAAGTAATACTTATTTATGTTTATTTCTAAAAATTCATCTGTTAAAGACCAAAAGCATAGCTGTCCAGTTAAACTCATTCGTGTATAAAATAATATTCATTCATAACAATTTTCTTTGTTTTACAAACTTGTAACTTTAATTTAACAATAATTCGTTTGATTCAAAGAATGAAAACTTATAATCATCGTTGAAGATACTATAAATGAAGAGATATTGGTAACAAAATGGATTGAAAAAGATAAAACTGAATAAATTTGTTAATTGATTAAACCGCCAAACAACATAAGAGAAGTCGGCCTGATTACTTAAGTAAAAATGCTTTGCTTTCCAACAAGAGAATCTGAGATTTAATCCAGGTGCGATACTTTAAAAATTTGTAAAAGAGATATGGGCTAGACTTTAATTCCTTCTTTTTCAATCCGACTGACTTTTCCATGGGTATAAGCAGCCTGTGATGAAATCTTAATTGGCTCCTCCAATTAATAATCAGTAAACGATTGGAAACAGTTATTAAAAAATTGTAGAAAGAGTATATTCGTAATGGCCATTTTAGAATCTACCATGAGTTGACCAATACCTTTGATAATGTCAACCTTTGGAAGGTTGTAAGATGAGGTTCAGTGGACCGGAACCTCCTGAAATGAAGTGACCAAGCCAAGTCTATTGAAGATGTGAAATCCGAAATTAAACCAGATGGTAATAGTCTGACTTATCATACGACTATCTTCGATGAGCTAGTGATAATTGCTATGCGGCCATTTTCAGACCACTTAGTGATTATTAAATAAAGTCATTTTCGTTCCATCCCAAAATACCCCATCCTGGGACGATTTCGATCGTAGGTAGCCAATATTATTCGCGGACTGGAGGGAAGTCCCCCATGTAAACTTTGGTTCTAAGAAGCCAAACGATATAAGAATCTTTGCAGAACAGACAGACAAATAAACATTGCATTTTATATAGATTTGGAATCTATTGGCTTTTCAGGTCCAATTTTAACGTTGATTTATTATCATAGATGTCACGATGACATTAGCATCGCGGCGATCCATGTCATCGTAACGTCATTCGTTATCACGCCATCGTTATGTCAAAAATTACCGATAGTTACAGCGTCATCTACTGTTGCATCACGACGGCATCACATCAGTATGCCTGTGACATCATTGTGACAGATATCGACGATAGGCATGCCATATGTTACCTTATACTGCTAACACTTAGCGCCATCTATTGTCAAAAACTTAAAATTTTTATAAAATTAAATGTAATCCTATTGGTTTAAACAATCCTACATGATTAAATTACGCGGCATCGAGGTAACCATTAATGGTAGAACATCACTATAAAATTTCATGGAAATAACTTATATTAATTGAAATATTATTAATGAGGGACAAACAGTATAAAACTTATATTATAAGCCACCATTTTCTTCGGAAAATATGCTAACAAAAAGTGATTGTGAATTTTTTATTTGAAATAAAAATTCCAATATAATAAATATTTGAAACATGCGTGTTTTCTTGCATTACACCTATAAGATATATTGGAAAGTACGGCATCAACTTTTTAGAATTGGATATCTTCAAATCTTATAAATAAATTTTAAATTTAAATACAAAATACATTCATTTTCATTCTCTTGCTCTTCTCCCGATGTTTTATTTTCATTCTCCTGTTATATGTCAAATATATTCAATTTTATTAATATAAATATACCAGTAATACATATACTTGAATTTAAGTTTAAAAATATTGAAATTCAAGATCATTTGAATTTCAACGAACAGTCCTGGAATAACTAATCGTTTATTTGCATGACTAAAAAGATGTGGAATTAAAATATGTCATAAAAGGTATTTTCAATGGGATATCTTCGCTATTGAATGTCATAAAAATCAATTAAATAGTTTGAAAGTTATTAAAGAGAAACTTCGACGTTTGAATGTCATTAATCTTCACTCGAATCTTTAAATTCTTCAGTTTTAATCATTTAAAAACGATGGATATTCAAACTTCTGAAATTGACTCTTAATATATTTCGAACTAATTTATTGAATATTTATGAAAATAGTTCAAAATATATTAAGAGGTTATTTCAGAAGTTTGAATATCTATCATTTTGAAATGATTAAAACTGCAGAATTTAAAGATGCGGTGAAGATTATCTTCGGTGACAGAATATCCAGTTTGAATTTTGTGAAAAATCTACTAGTTAATTTAAAGATTATTAATGATAGTAAATTCAGAATGTTAATCTTATAAATTCATTTTTCATTGCAAACAGAGTTTATATGATCACCATGCTGTCTTTATATCCAGACTTCTATTTTCCAGTGGAAAATAAGCTAGAAATGAAAAATAAAGTTAAATATAATTATAAAAAATAAAAATAATCTTTTAAAAAAGAACTTAATTAATAATAATTTTTCTTCTTAAATATTTTTATTAAAAATCTTAAAGAACAACAAGCAGTTTCAGAAAGAATTAAAATTGACTGCTTTCAGAAAAAAGATACATGTTAGGATTCACCAGGAGGAACCGCAAAAACAACATGTGAATAAGAGAACAAGCCAAAGT
>WUQG02058291.1:0-28286 GCA_011317285.2 Androctonus mauritanicus | reverse complement strand
CACAAAAGCAAGTCGTGTGGTAAAGAGTAATGGTTGCTGTAAGATCGTTACTTGCATGTATTAAAATAGTGATGATGTAGAGAGAACTTATAGGTCATCGACTCGAGAGAATAAATTGATGGACTAAAAAGCATTATGCAAAGAAGAAGCCATTACTAGAAACTGTCAAATTTTTGCTTATAATCTATCGAATTTAAATTATGCAAATTATACTCATTATTAGTAACTATATAAATGCGTTTAATTGAAGCTCGTAATCAATTTTGCCTATCATTTAATCAAAAGTTTTAGTTTATAATCTTTATTAATTCTTTTAACAATTTACTGCCATTTTACTAATAATGTTTACATTATTAAAATTCATCGTTTACTTTTAACTTTCTTTACATTTTGAGAGAGCAAACAGCAATATATGTTATAAATTTAATATACTAAGAGTAAACCAATTCAATTTTGTTCTTGCTAATATTTCTATTATTCGTCATGCGAAAGACGCGTATATATATAAACCGTCTTTTAAGATATATATATTATTTTATTATTTATAGAAATATCGTAATAAAGTTTTATAACATTACACGCAAGAGCAAAAGAAAGAAAAATAAAGATTAAAACGATAAGCGAGTAGCAAAATAAAGAAGAAAGAGTCGTTTCATGGTGCTTTGACCACTCTTCCACTAAAAAAAATCGTCGCCTCCTAACAGTATTCAAAACCGCAACGATAAATATTCACACGCAATAAGAGATACTACATATTACTATTGTTATCCGTGTCTAAGACTTTGAAATAAAAATAAAAATGGTTTATAAATTATTAATGGAGATCTTGGTTGGAGTATACCCATATAAAACAAAAAAGATGGTATAAAAATACACGAAAGCTTATTATATTAGTCACGGCGTATATATGATGGGTCTAAGATAAAGTTAAGTACGCCCTATCTTATCTTTTATTCATTAGACATTAGACAGTAAATTATATTATTATGTCAGAATTACACGAAAATCCAACATATACCGAGGTTTCAGTGTGAAATTCTCACAAAGTAATTGAAAGATAATAAAATTATTAACACGCAATTATTTTTTAGGAATACCATTTGCATGTTTTTTAATAAATTGTAACTTAAAATATAATTAATTCTATATATGTGACAATGTGTAAAGAAAATCTTATATTTTTTCAGTATTGATTCGATACATAATTTTTTAAAATAATCATCAGCATCCTCTTAAACTTTCTTGTTTTATTAAACACTATATAATCTTTTATCAAAGTTAATGTTGTTTTTTTTATTCTTTAGAAAAGAGAACCTACATTAATAAAGTAAGATGAATTGTATGTGCTAACTACAGTCGCAAATAAACATAAATTAGAATATACAAGAATACTAGGTTACGTATAATCTACCACTTAGTATAGCAATTATTTACGATTTAATTATATTATAAAACTTAATATTCGCTGTTTATTTCAATCGCTTTTTTATATTTATTTTATATAAACAAATAAATTTATTTTATATGCAGTATAAATAATAATTAAGGGACACATAGTTATAATTTATGACTATTTTTCGCTCTAAACTCATTTATTCTTAGCGGATTTTTATAATTTGATTGTCAAACAAACTAGACAAATAATGAAAAGAAAATGAAAAGTAATTTATATTTCCACCAGAGAAAAATTTATGACGAGTTATAATATTCACCATGATAAAAAGCTAAACGAAGGTCAAATTAGTATTTATGTAAGAATTTGTTTAATGAATATGGCACAGCCTATGGCAAAGCGGAGAATGCTTTCTTATTTTATTATTTATCGTCTCGGCTTTCACTTTTCGTAGAACAAATAAAACTGAAACTCAGTATTTCCAAATAGAAAGAGAATTATTGATAAAGTAAATTGAATCAGAAGAAAATAAGAAGTATAGGTTATATAACTCCGCCTAGAGTTCATCTTTGATTACTGTACATTTTAATTATTTATAAAATATATATATATATATTTTTTTTATCAAATATGTGAAAACTATGTTCATAGAGATAGACCTCTCGAAAAGTAAAATAATTTTTATTTCAGGTGATAATTATTAATCTGAATTGCGTGAACAATACTTATTAAAGACAAAGGTATTTGCGGTTGGCTTGACGAAACCTTAAAATAGCAAAGAAGGTAGATTTTGTTGCTTAAATAGATCAATACGACTGTTCCAAATATATCATCTCAAGATTAATTTTTTTTCTTTCCTGTAATATTTATGTATTGGCTAAATTTATTCTTGTCTTATTTTAAAATTGCCTTTTTTTCCATGAAAAATAACTCTACATGATTTTCCATCAAATAATAAGAAATTTTTAGATGGAAACCAATTTTTTTCTTTTCAATATTTGTAACGTTTATTTAGTCATAAAGAATAATTTCGGATAAAATGATCAACTGCCAATTATTAAGATAGAATATATATAAGGGAGAAAATTTTTATATTCCATTTTCAGTAAACTGTGAACCGAAAAAAGAGAAACGATCATCATCATCTCGATATTTTTTTTGCGAAATTTATTTCCAAATCATCAATGTGGAATAATGAAACGAAATATTCTACGGCAAGAATTGTGTTTTGTTTTATAAACAATTATTTTCAAATTTTGCCTAATTTATAATATTTTAAAGATTGTATTCGTTAAACTTTTCATATATTTTTTCCTTTATTATTTTAAAATCACTGACCTTTTGTCTTTCAGGATATATTAACAGAATTTTGATTTTAACTAGGTTTTTATCATAAAAAAAGGAAACTATTTTTTCAAATTTAGGTTAATTTTATTATTTCATTACGCATTTATCTATTTAAAATATAAACCCGAAGAAATTTTAATAGAACTACAAAAGTATCTAGTGATATTCAACAACAAGTACTTATCAGAAATAAATTATTTCAAAGAAAAATAAACAAAAGAAATGGATGTAATGTTTGTGCTGAAAATTATGAAATGTAAACAGAGCGCTAATAGTAAACAGAAAGTTATTTTTCCTCTAAAAATGTAAAAAATACAGAATAGCTATTTGTATTCCACATATTCAAATTTTGTATAAAAATATAAAACTATTTTATAATCTTATAAAATTATTTTTAATAGACGATTTTTTTTTCTTTTCTTTTTTTGACGTCTTCATCGAAAAATTGAGTGAGATATATTATAGAACTGTAACTTATGAAAAAATTATAGATTAGCGTATTCGATGCGCATCCTTAATATTTAATAAAAAAATCGATAGGAAATAAAAAAAGTTTAATTGGATGGTAATCGGACGAATTATTATAAATTATTAAAAACCGAGACCACAGACAGAAAATATAACAGCTAACAATATATAGTTTCATAAATAAACTTATATTGATCGATGATGTATATAATATTTTGGCCGACTGCCTCTCTACAGCAGTAGAAAAATATCAGATTTATGTTCTTAGGAACAGTTAACACACATTTGATTGTCCAGATAATGTCGAGATATACGAATAGCTATCATTGCCTATGTACTGGTTCCAACTGGTCAATTAACGATGCGCATAAACAATGATCTAGCATTTTTTTTTTCGTATGCAGAATAAAATTTTTATCAAATTTTGAAAGAATCTAGAAATAATTAATACTCAATATTAAATAGAGAGAGTTTTCTTCCCGACAAAAATCAGTAGATTATAAATTAATGTACTGTATATAAAATTATAAATTTCTTATTTATAATATCGCAGAATACAGTGTATTATGTATTGAAACTTTAATATTTTATAGGATAATTACAATCAATATCCTAGCTGATCCAGCTTACAAGTTATTTTAATAACTTTTAACTAATATAGAAATTTTGAAAAGATAAAAAAAAAAAATAATACACTAATTAAGTTGATGTCGACATTCAAACGTCTGACGTTTTGTTATCGAATATAAATGCAAAACGAAACAGCGTGTTAATATGAATAACCGCTTTTCCTTCAAAATTATAATGGAATAGCGCGTATTAAACACTAAATAAAATTCCTATAGCTTCGAAATGATTTAAAAAGTAGCAATTATATACGTATGTCCAAAATGCAAAAATAAACAATTTCTCAGAAATAATTTATTAATCAGTTCTGTAATGTTTCTCGTATAATTTTATAAAACAAAGAAAATTTCATAGACAGTATATAAAAAAAATTAAATAGTACATAATGAAATTTTATTCTATTTGCCTACCTATACACAAAATATTTGCAAGAAAAATTGAAAATTTAAATTGAAACAATAATCTTCTGCTAAATAAAAAGCTTTTACCGCTATTACACGAAGGTTGGCATTTTTTTTATATTCTATTCCTATTCGCATATTGTGATTTTAAATTATTTTTTCTCCATCTTTCCTTTGAAGTGTAATAAAAAAACGAATGTAAAATAATTTATTTTTAAGTTGCGTGTCTTCCATTTTTCTTTAGTTTTCGTGTCCCACACTTCTGAATGTAAACATTTACGGTACAATCATGACTTCATCCGTTAGTAAATGACTATTGCTATTTTTGTAACACAATTGGAAGGTTTTATCAAATATTTAAGCAATTTCTACATCTCTAGAGAATCTCTTTTTTAGACAGTTTCCCACTATGTTCTATATACAATACTCACTATTTTCATTTTACTTAAAATGAAAAACTCCTGTTCTTTGATCAATTTAAATTGGATTTGCAATGAATTATATCGAAGAGTTACTTTTAATAGAGACAAACAAAAGTCGTAAGTGCACTTCGATTAATTCTGAATTTAAAATTTAAAAGAAACGAAACAAACAATGCAGTCGATATTATTAAATTTCTCTTGGGTATTTTCAATGATTAAACAGAAATTTCATTCTACTTGTGAACAATTTTCTAACTACTTTGAATGAAACATGGAAATTTCTGTATCATAACTGTATATTTATGCCAGTTTGAGGAATGCGTACCAATTATGGTCAATTTGATTAATTTTCCATTTTAATCTGAAATAATATTTTAACAAACTATTCTTATGACTGCGGTTATATTATCGATATTTATAGAATATTCTATGTTTTGGTTAATTCTTTTTACATCTTTTATTGCGTTGAACTCGAAACAAATTAACCCATCTACGTTTAAGTTAGCATAATTTAATTTTTATATTTTATGTTATAAAACCAAGTGAAATATGTTTATATCTAATTCAATTCAACTAATTTAATTTAAAAAGACAATAAAAAAATCAATTTTGACACAAAAAGAGGATGGCGTGTTCTGTTCTCTATTCATCATTATTTTGCATTAGAAATAATTTGTTTCTATCTACTCTGGATCTGATGAACATTTTGTTTAATGTAAATGTTGTCTCAAGAAAATATAATTATTTTATGATTTATATAGTTTCGATATTTAAATTTCTGCTTTCTAGAATTACTGTTTTGATTTCATTTTATATTCTATATAATTTAATATTAAAGATAAAATATAATTCGATTTTTTTTTTTTACGCAAGTACTGATTTTCATTTTAACTTTATAATAAAAAAGATACAAATTAGGTATAACCAGTCCAAAATTCCGAATATTTAGAAATCCGTAATTTCGCTTTCATAGCGGAGAATCTTTAGAAGAGGGCTATGATTCATTGTTTGTGCTGTGAAATATGACGTCATAGTGCGCGCGCAACTACGGCTCTCTGTCGTAATTCAGTAAACCGTCAACGTGGTCAGCGCGAAGTATCTGTGTGTGTGTATTTTCAGTTGTATTGTTTATAAATCTTTAAAGATATCAAAAAAGATGTAGTGAATTTTTTCTCAACTTCTCTTCGACTCCACTATATCATGTATTCCATAATCCAAAACGTTGTAGGACCTAAGTATTTAAATTAGAGTACTCCACCTATATTAACACTGTATTCCATATTGGATTTTTCGTATGTTTAAAATTAATTTCAGATACTAAAATGCCACCAATAAATGTTAACAGCATAAATTTCTTTTGATTATAGTCTTAGGTAATAATTTTTACGTAGTACTTTTATAATAAAAAATAAAGTACAATATTGGTATAACAAAAGATATCAAAAAATTATTTTAGGGCACAGATAATTCTATATCATTTAATTTATTTTACATTTTTCTATCTTTTTAGGGCATGTTTGTTGTCTGTGTAGATCATATACTTATAAATTCATATCAAATTGAATTTTTATCTCAATTTCATGCTATTGCTAAAACTGGTAAATAATTTTGTTTAAATCTAATATTAAGTCAAATCAAATATACAAAAAAATAATTAAATTCTATTGATTTTTCTGCATTTTAATAAACTAGGAACAGCGCACGGTAAAAGATCAATTTTTTTTTTTCCAAAAACCATCATGTTTTGTATAAATTGTAATTTATTTATTAATGGCAAATTTTCAAAATATCCTCATAAACTTTATGTATACAATAATATAATTTCAAAATAATTTTCGACGGATTTAAACGTTATTCGATTTATTTTCGCACTATTTTTCATAAAAATAAGCGATACTCCACTTTTTAATCTTCGATGCATTAAATTATTTTACAAATTTAATATATATGCATATTATATAATTATACTTTTTATATTTAAAATAAATGAGTGCGTAAGTTGAAAATTAAATCGGAATTTAATAATCGCCTAATGAGAAAAACACGGAAAATTAAAATTAATCTATAAGTTTAATATAACATTTGTAAAAATTTAATAAGTTAATACATAGCGAAAAAATTTACTAGATATAAGTTGTTAAAAAGATCTAAAAAATTACTTAATGTTAGAATTTTATATTTAAAAAAACAAATTTTCTAATAAGTATTAAAATACAGTATATCTTGATATGTCGAAGAAGAAATCGAAAATGAATAAAATTAAGAAGAAAACTGTATTATAAATTCTTTTATATACAAGTATACAATAATACCATTTGCCACTCCTACTCTGTGGCTCCCGTTGTAGTGAGGACCCCATAGCGTCTATCGATGATGTCATTACGACGCCATCAATTTTCGCGTGGCACCACGCTTCCCAGCACGACGTCATTGGTAAAGTCTGAATACGAAGAAACATTCCATTAGGAAACATTATACTGTATTAAAATTTAATAACACTAATGCGTAAAGCGGATGATGAATTTTCAAATATAGACGAAAAATTTTTAATTCTTTTATAAAATATTATATATTTAATTATATTCGAAGAAAATACGAAATGAATTGATATGGCGTAACTCCATCGAAATAACTTTATTCTAATAACGCTCGACACAAATCATTTTATAGCATTATCTATTATTATATTTGAATAGATCGACTTTATCTTCTGAATTAATATTTTGGTTAAATTTGCATGGTCGTGCTAACGAACAGTCTTTCACGATTATACCAAGGTAATAAAGTCGAGATTAACCTATCTGAATCAAAGATATTTCGAAATATCATCAGAATAATGATGATTTTTATAATTAATGACTGAAAAATATTTTCAAATTTCAAATAATTATGTTTTTAATAATTTTTGATTGGTAGTGAACCTATCATTAAAGTCACGAAAACAATACGAGCGGGAAAATTTTTCTTCGTAAACAGCTAGATTTTGTTATTAAATTTCAATTATTATTATTATTATTATTATTAATACTTAAAAGAAAAGAGTTTATAAGTAACAAAATTTATTTCGATAAAATTAATATTTAAAAAAAATGGATTATAAATTTAAATGGATTATATTTTAATTCTATTAATATTACCTTATCCGATAATATCGATGGAAAAGATGTCAAAAGTATTAGTAAGCGTTCTGAAAACGAAAAGTGAACAACATTATCAATTTATTGAAAAAGTCTATAAAATAAATTGGGATAAGCTGATATTCTAAGATGCAACTCCTGGGAGTAAAGCCAAGGGGAATCGAATGCTTTAAAATAGTTTTCCTTTCTAATATTACAAAATATTAAAATTTTTTCTTACAAAACTTAAACATAATTTAATAAATATCACAAATAATTATTATTGGCAAATGGTTATATATATCTAATATAGGGACAATCTCCTTAAAGTCGTCAATAATTCTGTCATATTCCCCTCATAACTGATTACCAAGTTTTTTGTATCTTACATTTTCTTACCGAAAGCAACAATTTGAGAAATATTTCAATTAAATTATAGACGAAAATTATCGAAAAATTTTTTTCTTGGAAAATAATGAAGATAATCTCTGTTATTTGAGGAATTTCCAAGTTTAAATAAGAAAAAAATATCTGGAAATTCTCTAATTCCATCCAGAAAATTGAGTAAAATGGAAATAATTGGAAAAACCTTGTTCAAAAATTACACAAAAAGCTACCAATAGCAAAAACTGAAATGAGAATCTCCGTTATTTGAGTAAAAGAATATTATTCCGATTTTAAGTTAAAAATAAAATTGATATTCTATAAAACCCAACAATTCTTTTAAAAATTATCGTAGAGCAAACTTTATTACAAAATGTAAACACGAAAAAGATAAACTGTTCCGGACGAATTTATATACAGTATTTTATCATCTTATTTATCTGGATGACGTTGGTTCAAATTTGATGGAATTTCAAAACTTAAAGCTATATTTAAACTACTATAAAAATTCAATATATAACATAAAATTACGAGATTATCCACTTCAGATTTTATTACTAAAAAGTAAATCTTATAATTCTAGTTTATTAAATATTTAGCATTAGAATATTTCCCATTTATTGCATACGGGACGAATTTATTTAGGGAGAAACAGCCTTGTTAAAAATAGGATTAATGAAGTAATTCGGCCGAATTTACAACTCTGTGGAATCAAGGAAACTAAATTCTCTTATTTATGATTCTGCCGATAAGCACTCGATTTTTTATTTTATCCTGTATTAAAGTTAATGCTACGGGACATATTACAGAGGTTTCTTCGTCTGGTAATAATCCAAGATGTCAAAAGAATCGTTTAAAATTCAAATAAATTCTCTCCTTGTTCAGAAAGTAAAGATTACCGTCCTTGTAATATGCTACACTATGATTATTCATTATTATTCTAACTCTCTCAATTATTTTATTTAATGTGGTAGTATCGACCAGCATATGCTGATGTCGCCCAGATTACTAAATTCGAAGAAAAGACAGATAACAGATGGTAAGAAAGGTTTTTCTTTTTAAACTAAATTAATATCTGATTTCAATACTGAGGAAATTAATGTAGCGTAACAAATTGAATTATTTCATCCTACATACTTTTCATCAGAATAATAATCAGACGAAAAGGCGGAAACTTAATATTTCTATAAAAAAGTCATTTTCGAGGAAAATTATATTAAAAATAATCTTTTAAAATTATTTTAATACACAATGTTATTTATGGCTTTAATATTAGATATATATATGCGCCTAAAAGGCTACGTTAACAAATGTTCAACAATTTATTAATCCACTAATGCGTGTCAACATGAATGCTAACATCAATATCTATCAAGTATATCGATACACATTAATATTTCATAAACTGATCTTGAGAAAAAATATATGAACATAAATCATAATAATAGGGTTGTCCCGTTTCGTTCAAGGTAAAATAAAATCAATGAGAGGGTGTATCAGATTTAAACACCGTATTGTTGTCTTACAATTATCATTAAATACGTAGGAAATGCATTGTTTAGCCGTTTGGAAACTCGTTACAAAATTTACAATTAAAAAAAAAAATGACATGTGTTTAAATAATTATAATAATGGATGAATAAGTTTAATATCTGGCCAGAGAATGAAAATACTTAACTATAATAATAAATGGACGATTATTTTTAGAATCCACTACTTAGAAAGATTGTCTTGGATATCCTGGAAAGATTGGAAGAATTTCAATTATCTTTTCATCGGAAAATTAAAAAGAGATACAGCCTTCTCTAAAAAATGAACACAGATGCGATTTACTGAATGAGATAACGGTATTTTTTTAGTTACTGTCAATTAAAATTACTACTGTATTTTTATCTTAGGAAATTGAACGTGCTCAAGATAGTAAAAACTGACTAGATTAATCTGCCCTACTTTTATTACGAATCTTTTCAATAATTAACCCGAATTATATTACTTGAAATGATAATTATCCTTAATAATCACCTCGATTGCACTTATTTAATAATTTAACAAAAAATAATTAGGCCATAATATATAATCATAGTTTAGGGTGAACTATGATTTAAAGTATTTAATATTTAAAAAAATAATATAGAATTTGCAATAATTATATTTATTTAAGAAAATTGTAATCATTATCATATTAAAAATGTCATTTATTTTTAAATTAATAAATTTTTTAACATTTTTAAAATAACGAAAAACCAGCTGTTTCTTTATCTTTCGATAAAAATCTGTTTAGAATTTAATGGCAGCTTCTTTCTCATAATTTTCAGTAACAATTAAATTATTAAAATTCATTTAAAATATTTTTTTATTAATAATAAAATATTTGGAAAGCTTTAAAACAAAATTTTAGACTACAAATAAAATCTAAAAGAATTTTAATTTTCATATAATCAAAGAAATAATTAAATTATCAAATTCACTTATCAAATAAATATAGTATTAAATGAAGCTAATACAATATACGAGCTATAAAAGAGTTATGCATTTTAAATATTTTATATTAAATAAATAAATAAATAAAATATTTATTAAGTATAATGAATTAACAGTATATGTAATATTAATAAAAATCATGAATACTATACATAAATTTTCATAATTTCTATAAGAATGCGTGTAAATTGGAAAATTTTAGTATAATTAATATCAATGTTAATCAAATATATATTACTTTAAAACGAATATGTTTTAAAGTAAAATTATAAATTTATTTCGACATTTTTAGATCGCATGCTTATTTATATAAATTTTAAAAGCACTTCTTAAGAACAGTCTATTGAATTACACATCTGTTTTTTCTTATAAGACCTTGCTAAAAAGTTCGATGGCGATAAGGAACTCTAAGATATCGAATAAAAATCGTAAACATTTTGAGTTTAGATGTAAGAACATATTTATAAAACTTTTCGAGTCACGTGGTCACCAAACAAATTAGTGGTCATTTGATAGTGGCCCTCCATCAAAAACATTTTTCGCCACCCGTGACATAGCCCATCTATAAAGATTTTAGACTCTCACTTACCTGAATGGTTTTCAGTCTTTCATTTTTAAAGAAAAATGTTGTGAAGTAAAAGATGCGCCACTTATTAATAATGTTTATGTGAAGTGCATAATATAAATATTTGATAATATAAGATATATGCGATAATGTTTAATTTAAAATCATATATAATATATTAATATTGTACAATACAAAGAGACTAAAGAAATATTTTAAGATATTCAAAATAATTAGCATAATATATAAATTCTTAATAATTATTATTAATTTTGCATTAAATAATTTATGATTTAAGTATATAAATATATATATATATAATAAACAAACAAATAAATGATAATAAATTTATCACTTATTAATATTAAAAATGACATAAATAATTATTTTGGCTGAATTTTATTATACAGATGATAAAATGTAAGTGTAATAAAAACAAAATTTTTGATCGTTGTCAGTATGTGGTCATAAAACGATGCGATAATTCGAGGGTGAATTTTTGCTTTTTTTTGATTAAATTAAATTTATGTCGCGATAAAAATAATATAAATATGTAAACTCGATATTTTCGAGTTAAAATTAATAAAAAAAAAACTCAATAAAAACATTTTCTGGCAAAATGAAAATAATCTTAATATTTGTCAGCGTTATTTAATGATAAGGTTTAAGACTAATTATTTATATTTGCAGATCAATAAATTTTACTTACATTATATCAAATTTTTACAGCAATTAGAAGAATTAATTACTTTTTTCTTCCTTTCCCCGTTGTCTGTCCACACTGTGCATAATATAATTAGTAGTAAAATTCTTTAATATTGATGTTTTCGTAACTATCAAACTAAAAGGAGTATTTCGAGAGCCATTTATACCAAATAAATAAAAATATTTCTTCTCACAAAAAACTCCAAACGACATTTTCTACGCTACCACGTAACTAATTTCGTTTGTCTCCTGACTCCCCCTGGTGTTTATATTACTATTAGATTTTTATTTTAAATGTTAAATTGTTAAAAAAACTGTTACGCTATTTAAAAAAAATTAGTATATGTGGCAAATGACGCATTAATTTCATATTTATCATATAAGTTGTGTTTATTTTATTTTATTTATAAAACTTTTAGAATCTAATAAAAGTTTCGCAACTATACTTAAAGGATTTGAATTTATTAATGATTTTGTACTTAATTAATGGAATTTGAATACAAATAATATTCTCGTTATGGCAAATCTGAAAATATGTAACGATTGACAATGATATAATTTATTGCTACGTTTACACTTACGCAAATTAAATAACATCTGTACCGCTGATTGGTCAAGGAACTTCCTTGGATTGGTCAGACAAAAAAACATTTTAAAATTTTTACTGTTTAAATCCAGCTTAGAATTGTGTCTTATTTATTTTTCCTTGGTTATTAATGTTGACTTTTTCAATAAAATGCTTAAATATTAACTTTCGTTAAAAATTTTTATTTCGAATTTTCACTGAATAATCAGGATTTTAGCGTATTTCCAAAAGATGTTAAGGAGTTTGGGTACGGATCAGCATCGCCAGCCTTTATCTTCCGTTAAACTGGTACTAGACTCTGAAATGACCGCTTTCTTACCTGCCCCTGGTGAGATTCGGCGGTATAAATAAATTAATTAACTATATAATGCCGAAGGCTCCTTTCACACTGCCAACGACAACGACCAAAGATGCGGTCTCTGTCGCTTCGTCAAGATCGCTCATATGTTCACACTTGTTTCTGTTAGTCGTGGTCGTCCTGAAACGGTCGGTGTGGCTAGGCGTTCTGATCTTGACCAACATTCAAGATTTAATCGTTGTCGTTCTACTTCGACCAATCAGATAGAAATATTTTTATAAAGTAAAATGGCGGAAAGTTTGATTTCGGCCATACGAGAGAGACCTTGGCTTATGATGCTTCTCGTAAAGATTATCGGGATTAACAATTTTATAATTTTTTAGTCGAAGGATTAACGTTAGCGCGAGTGGATCCATATTTGCTAACTATTAAAACCAACGTTGGCACCTGCTCGATATAAATTACGGTAGTCTTCTTCGAATTGATGTAAACAGTTAAGCGATAAGTGAAAATAAGTAGTCTTTGTCTTTGGTTGTTGTCTTTAGTCTTTAGATCTTCGTCGTTGGCAATGTGAAAGGAGTTTTAGCGTGGCCAAATTTGGAACGCTAATTTAAATTTAGGTCCAAAATGGAATTAAATTTTCAAACGGGATGATGATATTTAGTTTTTACGAATAGACCAGTTGCCAATACTAAGAGCTGAATTAATTTTCATTATGTAATATCTGGTTCAAAAAAATATGTTAAAAAATAAAAATACCGTGTTACAAAATGTTCAAATAGTCGAAATTCTATTTCTAACATATTTATAGAACAAGCGGATTACATTTTTGAGAGAAAAATTTTGGCTTTACGGCCTTTAATAAAATTCGACTACGATTTTCGGTTTTTATTATAACATAATAAAGTTATTTATCCAACAGTGGATTACGAATTGACTTATAACAATTTCTCTTTTGAAACTTATAATTGTATTTTTATTGATTATACGGCCTGTCCAATTTGCTGTTAGGTGAGCATATTTATGAATTTTTCACGGGTTTAGTCTAGTAGCAATAGATAATTTTTATAATGATCAAATATCACAAAAGTTCAGACAAAAGTCCAGTGATCGGATAAAAGGTCGCATCGCTTTATTAAAGTCCATTTTAAGTGTTCGTATAATGAAAACAATAGCACAAACCCCAAATAGCTTTACATCGAAATATTTCTGCCATATAAAATTTTTAAAAATATGCGTTAATAGTTGTTATATCGTCCATTGCATTGATACAAGAAATTTTGGTTTAAATATTGATCTTCGTTTGGTACAAATAAATTCTTTTGCTATACGAACCGTTAATAATAAAATAATATCGGTTTATTATAGTCTACTTTGTTATAGGCTTTTATAATTTTATTATAATTTATTTTTTCTCGAATTTTTCGTATTGTATGTTCATCTACGCCATTTTGTTTTCATAGCGGGCTGATTCTGTACATCTTTTTGTTATTCGGTGATATTCCCGTGAAATCTTTTAAATCAAATTTTTCAACGAAAATTAACATTTCCTCTATGTTTTGTTATGAATAAAGTGAAAATAAATAGTCTGAGAAAAAAAAATATTTTAATAAATAATGAATTATATTTCTAGGAGTACAATATTTTTTCCAGCAGGTCATTAATCGTTGATAAAAATATTTTATCGATTCTTTACTGGTAGCTATATTAAAACTAAATTAAGAAATGTAGTAAAAATACGAGAAATATAAAAACAAATCGAAAAAAACGATAGAAAATATTAACTGTAAGGCGAAAGCCGAGCAACACTAAATAAATAAATCAATTTAAATTAAGAGAAGTAAATCATAAATCTCGGGAATATTAGAAAGAGAAAACAAAAATTAAAGATGTGGAAATAAATTCCTTCAAAATAAATGAAAGACAGAAAAGAATTTTTTGAAAAGAATGCGTGATTTATTTATTTTTTACTTTTCTCAAAAATACCACCAAAATAAATAAATAAATATATATACTCCACTTATCAAAATCTGAAATATAGTTGGAAAAGTTTAAAAATGATTTAAAGGTAGGGAATGACAGAAAAAATACCATGTTTAATCGTACTATTAGAGTATTTTAAGAATATTTTTAAATTTTATATAGGATGTATTCGGTACCTATCGCCAATTTCTAATTACCGATGCATATGAATAAAATATATTCATGACTCGAGTAATTATTCGAACTACTTATTTCGGATAAGTTATATTGACACGTAAAATTATTAGTCTATAACAGAGAAAATGATAATTTACGTGAAAGGTAATATATTAACTATGATTATTAATTAACGAATAAATATTCCAGCTCCGTAATTATTTATTCAATTTATTCAGACTATAAACAGATAATTTTCACATTTACCATTGGTTAAATTGAAAAGGGCGACTATATATCGGCTATTTTTATGCGGAATGAAAAAGGCTGGTTTTAAAAATAATTCTCTGACTTCTTTCTACAACTAACACGAAAATTCAACGATGAAAAACTTATAATCTGTATTTTAATTTAATATAAAAAAGTAAGAAAAGCCTCTTATCTGCCACTTCTTTCGGTGATTTCAGCCAGTCGCTTTTCGTTCGGAAATAATTATTTAATTTTTATACTGGAAATGGTTGGAAAAAGGAGCCACCGACATGTTTAAAATCGGCCAACTGGAAATTCCCGATAACTCATTATATGCCGTTTTATACGGTCACTTAAACAAATGATGAAATATGCCCCCAAAGAATATTTCTCAGAATGATATCTTAATCTCCAAGTATTTGCCCAAGCTATCCTACTTCTACTGCCAAGATTGTTAGATGATTATTATGGAAAGTAAATTATAAAATTCGTCGCTGACAACTTGATACTAAATACATCGCATGCCTAAGTATTAATTAGTGTTTTAATTCTGTTTCCATTAATTCGATAAGAGAATATTCAATTAATAGTGCCCAGCCACATAGCATCAGTTAATTCTTAAATTATTTTTTCTAACTTTTAAATCTAATTATTCTTCCACCTCATCCTTGTTTAATGAACTTTATAATAAAATTCTGCAATGAAAGAAATGAATATTTTTCTTTTATCCGAAAATTATCAGTTATTTATTGTTGAATATATCAAACTTTTATTATTAGAAAATTTTAAAGGCAAAATTCACACTTTTTAATTATTTTTTTAGAAACTGAGAAAGAAGGATAACTATAAATTTTAGGATGATATTAGTAAGCATCGAATTGAATCAGATGCGTGTAGAGTAAGATGAAGGAATCTGAAATAAAAACAGAGAAAAAGAAAAATGTAAAAATTTGAGTGTTCTTTAATACAGTAAAGTATATGAAGATTTATTGTACATTTTTAAAAATTTGTATATAATGTATGAATAGAAAAGTTACTGAAACTATCCATCTTACATCCAGTGTTTATTAATCTGGAAGCGAATTAATTGTTATAATTATTATTGTTAAAGTTTATAATATTTAATGAATCCAGGAAAATAAATTAGATAGTACAAAAAATGAAGCGTTATATTTAGCCAGTAAAATGCGAAGTACTTGGCTATTCGTGTCATTCAAAATATTAAAATGTTTCTTCAAAAATTAATTATTATTCAAAAATAATAATAATAAAAAGCCTTTCCAATTTAGACACTTGGAATGCTTTTAAATATTTGAGGAAGTTACTAAGTAGTTTATTTAAAGAATTAGAATTTCACTAGAAGAGGAGATATTGTCATAACAATCCAAAAAACCTTAAACAAATTTATCTAAGAATGGATATTTAAGCCGTAACCATTATCCAAACATTCGAGACGTATGACAAATCAAAATCAGAGTTTGTGTTTTTCTTCGACTGGCCGATCAATACCTAGTTGGAACTAGATTTTTTTTTTTTTTAAATAATACAGAATTAACCGGATTCTATTATTTATTTTGTATAGTAGTTTGGAAATACAAGAAATGAAATGGGAGAATAATGGAAAATTTCGTCTGATTGACCGCCAGAAAAACTTCAATACAAAAGGACAGAATTTATTGATTGGGGGAGTTTTTATTTTTGACCCAAGTAAGATAGATATTTTGGACCAAATTAGAACGTACAAGAAAAGCTATTGTTATCCGATTTTTCAGCAAAAGTATAAGTTTCTGTCTTTGCAATGACAGGTATATGGTTTATAAAATAGTTAACTTTTAATGGTTTTGGAACAGCTCGCTTTATGAACCTGTCGACTTCATACACTACTAGTTTCCAAATTTGTCTGGCATATTTTTTTCCGTACCAGATCTATGTAATAAAAATCTGATAAGTAATTCATTTTACAAAAAAATTTATTCATGGTATAAAATGGTAAATATAAAATTCTGTTTTCTTTATCATTGGTTCCTATTTAATTAATAAAAATATACAGAAAGCTAAAAATATTGTTCAAAACGTTTCTTTCTAGTCGAAAATAATATAGACAATTTAAAACAGTTACTGTTCCGATAAATCAAATTTTCGATTAACTAGCACTTAATCTGAATTAATTATAATAATGTAAATTAAATATTTAATCGAATCAAATCTTGTTTTGTTTTTTTTTTCAATTTGTAAGCCCTAACATATTTTAAAAATATTTCAATTTTGAACTTTTTAAAATATATTTTAGGCTATTTCAGTTGTAACGAGATGTATCTGCTGGGAAGAATAACATATGATAAAACTGGAATATTTTATATTTATTCAATTTATATAACTTCAAAATAAGTAGCATTTTGTAGGTTTTGGTATCAAAGGAGAAGAATATTTTTGAATTACTGGCCAAGTAACTGAACATATTAAATATTAAAGATATTAAAAGAACATATTTGATTTAGCAGAGAAAGGGAAAAAATGTAATTTCGTTGGAGTAATAATTTCTGTACTTTTTCCAGTTAAAAAGAGTTTTATTTATTTATGGAGCAAACTCTATCATGAGTCAACAGAACAATTTTATATCCTTTGTCGTCGATAGATAATTGCAGTGGAAATAGAATGACGCGATATTATCGTTCTTTCAGCTCTTACGTGGAAGATCGGAAGCTACTCGTTTACATACAAATGTACATTGTACAAGATCGATAACCGGTTGGGTTAGGCGCCGTTGTGCTTTCTACTGTTAAAGCTGTTTAACAGTCGCTTGATAACTCATTCAATCTGAAATCTTTCATTTGCAGCTACTACGGGCGGACTAGCCAAATTTCGATTAAGATGAGTCGCTAAATTTGCAGGCGATGCCAAAGATTTTACGCTTCGTTTTTTATTATTTATTCAGATTTACCAAAACGGAAAATGGTTAATGGTTTTCTCTGCATTCGCCGCTGAAACTACAGTAATCTGTTTGTAACTTTTTAAATTAGTTTCGTCTAGCGTAAGATTATGCCCGGGTTTAATGCTTAAATAATCGAATCCGTCGACCAGTTCAAAACTTCTTTAATTCGTTTATAATGCGCAAATTTAATATTAAGTTATCCGCATCCAGATGAAATCTAAATCTAACCCAGTTAGATCTCTCTCTTTTCCGCAAAAATTATTTCTTTTCAGCAAGAAAACTTGAAATTATTTAATCCATAATAATTAAAATTAATAAACATCTACGTTGCTTCTAGTAGGCTTACGTAATAAATCCATAACAACATTTAAAATTTATTTTTTACAAATATACGTTTTCATAACAATAATCTCGAAAATATAAAATTATTTTTAAAATGTTTCACGATAAATGTGTAAAAATTATGTAAAAAATTTTTCTATAACATTAAATTATTCTACAAATAAATATTTCACATCAAATATGTCTCTCCAAAGTTTTGTAATTTGTATGTACAGTAGGCTAATTGTAAAATTTAAATTTATAATTTATTTACCAATTTTTATAAAACCGTTTTCTACATTTACTTAATTGACTTATTGATAACGTGGCTATAATCAATTGATTAGAGATGCTTTAAAATAATTTATCTAGGAGTATCTACTATATATTTATAATCTTAGTCTAATGATTATCTAAAAGAATTGGTAAACTTATTTAATTCTTGCTAAAAGTTTTAGTTATTTTATGTCAATAATTAGGAAGCGACGTAGTTCATTAATTTATCAATTCTTAGATTGATTTCAATAATGCGTTATATTTAAGAGTTGCAAATTAATGTAAATTTATCCATTTTAATGATCGAAACGACATCTCGCAGATTAAACTTCTGCCATTTCTATTAATCAAAGTTAAAAGTTGTGGAAGCATTTCTCCAAACAAGTTTTTAAACTAGTAGAAACTGCGTTGATCTTCCATTTGCCAAGAGTGGGAAATAAAAAAAAACCGTCCAAATTACCAAAGAGAAAGAAGTTGGAGATCGAAAGACATCAATCTTGGCAATCGATGTGTCTTACCCACACGCAGATTTACCACACCGGAAGCAAAATGTCCGAATGAATACCAATTACCAAAGCTCTTTGTAGCTGGTTGTGCCTTTTGCACTCTGTCGTAATTAGCTGTCTTAATGATACGTAAAATAAACGGTTTCGTTTCTCTTCCAGTTCCCGCCTCTACATTCGACGTTAATTATATCGAAAGTGGTAAGGATCTCAATCTAACGTGCGAAGCCGAAGGTCTCTATCCACGTCCTAATCTTCGACTTTATCTGGTATCGTCGGAGGAGACCACGAGGCAACAGATAGAAGCCAAGAAGACGGTTAACAAACAACCTCATGGCATATACAACATTCACCTTAATCAAATGATACAGTCGCACAAGTTGCAAAAATCCGAAGGATTTGTCTTCGAATGCCAACTAGAAATTCTAGGATCCTCTTATTCAAGCACGAAAAGAGTTGCTTATTATCCAGGTGAGTAATGTTGACTCTTCGCTTCTATTAATCTCATAATATATTTTTGAAATAAAGTCGGTCGAAAAAATTATTAGGCCTATTTATTACAAATTAATAATATTGATGGTATTAGTTGAATTTTTTACATTATTGTGAAGAATTTTGGAGATTATTCCAACATTTTAATCAAATTCAATGCTAAGAGTAATTACAGAGTGGCACGTAAATCAGATTTCTTTTGTGTTTTGAATTCTTATCACATAAAATCTTTTTTAAGCTTATCTACGAAATAAATAGCGAAAACTGGAACTTGGCATTGGCTTACCAAAATGTATAATGAAAATTAAGAGTAAATAAATAATAAATGTTAATTGTTTAGCTGGAAGGAGATTTAAAAACAAATTATATCTGTACATAAGATTTTAAATCTTATGTAGATATGTTTGAATAATTATTAAACTAAAAAATGATAAAAGTAATTCTTTTATATTTTTATATATGATGACTATATTTATTTAAAAATTGTGCTTCTTTTAAACAAATTTTGCCTTATTAATTAGTTTTAAAGATCTAAAATATATATTTAACAATTATTGTAAAAAAAATACATTCACCATTCTACAATCACTAAATAGTGTCTATAATTCTTGCTAAGATTATCTTTTTTAATGCAGTCTCTATTAATAAAGTTTAAAAAGTACTTCCAATGGATTTAATTTTATAAAAATAAAACATCAAAAATAAACTGAAAGAGTAAGAAATAGCAAAATTAGAAATAGAAAAGCAGTGATCCCATTAAAGAAGCTAAAACTATAAATAATATATCAGAAGAGTAGACACGTATATTTGCCATATGCTTCCATTTGTAGTAAGTCGGTAAACAAATTTTACAAGAGTAAAGTTATTGCCAGAACTTTCTTCCTCAATCTGCTTGGCAAACTATTTAATTCGATCAGGAGTGAAAGTTCCTACATCTACGTCTAGGAACTTACTCACCTATGGCACTTTAACAGTAAGAAGCCATCCAATTTTCCAGCATTCCACATCTGTGTATTAAGGCTGACTATTTCAGTAAGATTACTTTATACTTCTAGCTTGAAATTTTCTACGTCTATATCGTAGTCAACGGCGTGAAACAGTATTTTTTCTCTTTTCCGCTCGACCAAAACTCCCGAGTGACGAAGAGGGAGACAGAAGGAAAAAAGATCGGTTTATGGCTTTGGAGAACTGCCTATATTGTATAGAATGGTGTCGTAATGGCCACTCTGGGGTCTAGGCTCTTTTTTAAAGCTGGTTTATCATCCCTACGGACACACAATTATTGCTTCTAGACTGATCAGAAATAACTGATATCCAGCATAGATATAAAAGGATATTTCACACTGCTGCTAAGAGAGAAATATGGTCGCGATTGATGTGGCAATGGAGTAGGTTCTTCCATTCCCACCAAAAGCCTCGATTCATTGGATTCGGAAATAGTCATTAATGATTATCTTCTTCTAGCCGATTCCACCAATTTCTACAATATTCTACTTTACTTAAAAATCTTTTATCATGTAAAGGTCGAAGTGGAAGAATTTAAGGTCATTTGATTAACGTTGTTCTAAATTTCATTAAGAACACGTCGCCATAATAAAATTAAAATAGTTTTAAATTTATCGACTGGCATAGATTAACACATCTCTCCTCCGTCACGATAATATCTTCGCTGTAAGTTAGCTTTACACATTTATGACACGACACGAATGTCACGTAAAGCTGTTAGCTGATAATTGTTTACAGTTTCGTTTTATAATGGTTTAACAGCATTAATTCCAAATGATAGCAATTTTATTTCGAAACTTTATATCTTTTATTTATGTTCTTTTTTTGAAATGTTGATAAATTGATTTAAAATCCTATTCGTCATACTTTTACAAAACAAGGAAAGGCAATTGTGCATTATTTATATAAATGCCATTTTTTAATTCCGTCTGTCCTTTTTTTTGACTGACAATAATAATTACTAAAGCAATTGATAAAAAGATATTCCCTAAATCAAAAATTGTGTAATCTATTGCTAAAAACTATCTAAAATATTAGGAAAAAAGGAAACTAAGACACAACTTTTAAAAATACAATAAATTCAACTTTCGCGCTTGCAAAGTACACTAAAGAATTTTACTCTTTTAGTTTGGAATAGATCTCGACATCAAAAATGCATTAGAATTATAAGATACAAATAGCAAAAAAAAGCGAGTAGAGAGAGAGGATCATCTTGAATGAGAAAATATTAGTTAGCGGAGCAAACATAGTCTAATCTATGAAATTCTTCAGAGATTACTTGTCTCAGTAAAAGGATTTTCTTGTCATATCTTATCGTTGGAATGATATCAAAGGAATTTTTTGTTTCATACATGATTGATAAAGATTAAAAATCAGTATTTTATTTTTTTATTCTAACTTCTTTCTAGGAATTAGTCTTTTAATGGATGTTACATTTTTTTTTATTGGTCGAAAATCGAAAAATTTGTCCTTACAAGAAGTGAAAATGAAATAAAGCCACGAACTATATATTTATAAAGTCTGACTAATAAACAATCTAGATGGATTATTTAATTTGTAAAATGAAATTTTTTACGTTTGCTTTTATATAATATTAAGTATACAAGTTTTACCGGGCTCTGATTACTTGTAGTGGCAAAGAATTTATCCGTAAATATTTAAAATAAAAGTAATATATATATATATTACTTACATTGATTTTAAATCATAGCCCTAATAAATTCAGTTAGAAGTATGCTTGATTATCATCTGAAACCTTAGCAAATCATTTTTACTGTTGAGGTAGTAGCACTACTTAATAATGCGATTCAGACAATTATATTTAATTAATTTTCAAATTTTAAAAGATATAATCTTGTTAATACGATCTTTATTTGCAAAATTTCAAATTTTAAATCCCTGATTTTAAATTGCTGAAATAAAATATTAAAATTGATTTTTTGAAAGCTTTCTAAAAATAGGATTTTTACAAAATCCTCAATTTTTCTTGTTAAGATTATTTTAAAGTTTCGACTAGCCATAATTATATTAAAAACTATTTCTTATTTCAAGGATTATTTTACCTATATGAAATATCAGAAGATATTATTTATATATATGGTTGAGTGTATTGACATCGGAACTAGGTTTTCCGCAAATTAGATTTTCAGATAGCAAACAACAGAAACCGCATCTTGATTTCTGTCAATGGAGGTTAAGTTGAAGCAATGGATACAGAAACTTCCTCTTTGATTTTACTTCAGCCATGTGGTAAGTGTCATTCGAACGGTTGCACGTCTTTCCATCTGACACACAGATCTGCTGCAACACTAATTTCCTCGAGAAGAAACCATATCCAGCATGGAGAGCGATTAAACTAAGCAATAGAGGCGATATTAGCTCTAGGGATCAAGTTAATTGACTTTAACATTCTCTTCTTACATAATTTACTATTTTGTTGACAGGAACCAGATGCCCTAACTATGCAAACTAAAGCTTTCTTATTCGACAAAACTTAATGATTTACAGATTGGAATAGACTGATAATAAATGGATGGGTTATAAATATACTAAAATATTAGATAGATGATACGTCTAACATGAGCATGAATTACCAGGGATAAAGGAGGATTTGATATCAATACATAAGACTATTTACACAATATATCCAATAGACTTCCAATACTATGAAGACCATTTACGTTCATCAGCCTATGGGAATTTCTGGCATTTCAATATTTTCAGTATTTTGTTAAGAGCAGTCATTTGGCTTACTATTTACAAAATTATATTAATCTATTTAATTCAAATTTTCTTTATCATTAATTACTGAAATAATTTTCCTTAACGGAATTATTAGTTTTAATTAACTTCATTTTATGGCAAAATTTCAAATTTGATTAATTTCGCTAAGTAATTTTCAAGTTGAATTATTCGCTGCAACAGTTTCCATTGTATGTGGCGCAAACTGCATTTACATCAGAGATATAGTATTTCTGTATTAATGTTGCAATATCGATAACCTCGAAAGCTATATAATGTGATACCATAATGCTTAAAGTGCTACTATAACAACCGAAATGGTAACAGATGTTGCCAGCAAACGTATCCGAACTCATCCTAAGCTTATTATTATAATTGAATCGATCTTAAATATTCGAAAATTTGCTTATAAATATAATAATTTTCTCGCTAACCTTACATCTCATCACAAATTCCATTCATTTAAATTCATTAATAGAATTTTGCCATATTTTAACTAAATTAACAAGATTAGAATTAAAATCAGTATCCAAAGTAAAAGGGGAGACCGTATTTCTTAATTAAGGGTTTAATGCTTTTGGTTTATTATAGTTAGTATCGAATGCTATAAATACCAGCACTTAAAGTGGATTTCTAATATTTCATAACTGGTATTAAATATTAACTGTATTCGACCAAAAACTTATCAGATTTTTCTTCGAGTAGAAATATTTGAATAATTGAATTTTCGTTTTTTATTGATTCTTGTACCCTTAAATATCCTAAATCTAAACGTAAAAAAATGTTTTCAAGAATTTAATTATTATCTTTAAATGAATTAACTAATAATAAAATTTATCGCGTGGAATTTTATTTTAATTTTTATTTTCTGATAATTTAATTAAAATTAAATTTCTATTAAAAAATTATAATTCTTCTCGATATAATTTTCGTTACGGATTATGCTCGCTGTATGATGAAATTTAGGTTCTCGATAAAAATAAAAAATTTAGCGTCTAAAAGAAAGGAAATTGTAGGAGAAATTTAAAATAAGTAAACTTCCGTATAGCAATGCTACATCTCATTTCTAGAAATAAGAGAAAGTTATGAAAATATTATATTTATCGAAATAAAAAAAATATTTTATGTAAAAAAAATATATCAAAATAATTGAAAGAATTATATCATATCATTCTGCAAACTCATTAGTGATAAATAATTAAAGATAGCGTAAACTATACATTGTATCTTTTTAGTAAAATTGAATATCGAAAGAGATAAAGTAGCAAACTGGATGAATAATTTGTAAGTCGTTTCCGCAGTTTAATGTGGAGCAATAAATATTTCATTATTAACTGTATTAAATGGATTCGTTTTAAAAGTTTCATGTTGTGCAGAAGAAAGGCAGCACCTGAATACGTCATAAATAATAATGGCGAGAGGAATCTGTGAATGATCTGAAATATTCATGCACCACGGGGAACCCGATGCTCTGGGAATCAGACAAAATAAATAAATATGTCGCCCGTAGAGATAAGAGTTGTCGAAACACAACGCAATTAAAATATTGGATGACTCAGAATATGATCTCTGGCACCATAGTCACAAAAAAGGACATAAGCTTCAGCGAAAATGAAATTTAAATAACACATGAGAAAATGGGAATTAATGAGTTTATAAGTGCAGCAACACCACGTATATGTTTCATTTTTTTTCTTGCAAGAATGATTTTAATGTTGAAATTCGCTCGACTCTATTAAAACACTACTTTTAAATGAAATATTTGCTATTTCGGCTGGCTTTTACTCGGATTCAATCGCTTGTGATAAAACGATTTAAAAATTAAAAGTTCGAATTAAACTAATAATTTACTAAAATAAGTGTTGTCTCTGGCAAAATTAGATTTTTCAGTTTTAAAAATTAAATGTAGAAAGATAATTTATTAAGATAAATTGTTATTCAATTCATTCGATTGAATAAATACATACTTTTTTTTATACCTGTGAGAGAAATAAAATTATCTTCTAGTACATTTTAATTTTATTAATTATCTAATTAAATCTCAAAAATGTGAATCTAGCCTTGGTCGAACGAAATTAATAAATTATGTTTAATTGTAACTTTTCTATAATTTATATAAGTTACTAAAATTCTGAGAACTCAAATTTTAAATGTAATTTTCACATTTGAAAACTGTTTCTTATTCAATAAATTTTCCTATCTTTGTCGCTATTAATTTTTTCAGATTTTTCTTAATTTTTCATGATATAGGCCTATATATACAGGGTGATTCACCTAAAGTGTAATGGGCGATTTTCTCCGAAATCAAGTTAGATAGGAAATTGATCTAAACGGGAAAATATTCATATTAAAACGATCTTTTATTTGATACATGATTCATTCATTACGCTATGACATCTGTAAATAGGCAAAATCAGGGTAGACTTTAAAATTTTCGTAATAATAGCACCTTTTCTTATCACCGATAGAAAATTCTTTTTTCATTAACAGAATTCGTTTGAAGCATTTTTCAAATAAACTAATACTTTTTTGAGGTACAGAGAATTTAAAAAAAGAAATATCACGGCTACGTAACGTAAACTTCCGTACAGCTGCTTGGAGACAGCGAGTGCATTGGCGTCACGCACAGCCTAGCGGCGCAGAGGGTCGCATCGCGCAGAGTCTACAGCACAGTTTGTTTATAAATAAAGGTAAGAAGGATTCTGTCGATCCAAACCTTCATTGCATCAACACAAATGTAATTTATTGTTTTAAGAGTGAAGAAAAAAAAACAAAAAATTGGTTTGAATCGGCAGAATCCGTTCTACTTTTATTTGTAAACCAACCGTGCTGCGGTAGATTCTGCGCCGCTAGGTTATGCGTGACGCCAATGCACTCACTGTTTCAGAGGGGGTTGGGCAAAGGTTTACGTGGCCGTGCTAGTTCCTGGATTTTAAACACTCTTTACCTGAAAAATTATTAGTTTATTTGAAAAATGCTTCAAATGAATTTTGTTAATGAAAAAAGAATTTTTTATTGGTGGTAAAAAAAGATGCCATTATTATGAAAATTTTAAAGTATATCCCGATTTTGCCTATTTATTGACATTACAGCGTAATGAATCATACATCAAATAAAATATTGTTTTAATGGGAATATTTTCCCTTATAGATCAATTTCTTATCTAACGCAGTTGCGGAGAAAAATCACCTGTCACACTTTAGGTGAATCACCCTGTATATGTATTGTATTTAAATTTTCATTACATCATCGGGATAAAAATGTTTTCACATGGTAAGGCGCAGAAAATCTATCTTTCAAATACAAAGAATACATTGATGGCTTAATTTAGTTTATTAATTTAAGAACGTATAATCGAACACGAGTGGGATAACAACATAAGACAACACAATAAGTGATTTAATATAAAACTAATGAATAAACACAGTCTGCGAATAGACTATATTCATTTATATTGCTTCGTTTCGTTAAATCTATTAAATTTATAGAATATAATTATTATTAATAAATTTATTAGAATATTTTATAAAAATTATAAGGGGACAATTTTAAAATATTTTAATTGAGGAGAGCCGAATGTTAGAGATTATTCATTTATTTTCGTAGCGTTATAGCAACGTTAGTAAGTGATTTGACCTTTTACACTAGCAACAGTAGTCGTATAAAAAATATAAGTAAAAAAATCCATATTAGACATTAGTTTAATGGAAAGTTCAATACGAGTTATTGCCCAGTTGGTAACCCAACAACCGTCTAAACTGTTGCTGTATTGAGCGAAATGAGAAAAATTTATACAGAGTACATCTATCACATCTCACCTACTTCAAATGTCGTTTTATCAACTACTGTCAGATACATCATTCTTACTTTTACAATACAAGCAGTTTTGAAACGATACTCGATTCTCATTCTATAAACGGTTTTGTACTATTTCATCTCGAAGAATGATGCGGGAATGTTCAATGTTAAATTCATATAGAGCGCCGGTGACAAATTGAAGTAACATTTCGAGCAGTTTTGAGAAATTCAATACTGATACGTTCTCTATTTTATTCTTAAGAAGTTAGGAATTGCAGTTTTGAAACAGTAAATGGTTATTCGAAGTGGCCGTCCGTTTGATTGATCGAAGAGGGGGAGGTAAAAAGTTGGAAGTACAGCAAAGTCTTCCATCAATCGGTCGAGCGTAAAAATTGTAGATAGTTTGATATTAACTAACAAGATTAGCGGGATTATTGTCATTAGAGCGAGTTTTGTATAAAAACTAATGGAATGGCCAAATAAATACTTTGTATGTATTTTGCAGTGGCATTGATTCCGAGGTAAATCGGTTTGCATTAATCACATCATTTTACGGTCTCGAAGTTTTCCTTTATTTTAACACAGAACATGAAACACATCGTGCGTTAAGCATTACAATCTCCTGACAGAGAAATTCCATTAAGAAGCCAGATATTTATAGCCATTCCAAATATCTATGAGTAAATTCTAAGTATATTAGTCCTTTTCTCTCCGCTCTGACTCGATAGAACTACTCCGTGTTGAAAATTCCAATTATATCAGAATGGATTAAAATTTTTGTTTCTTTTTAAAAAATTGCTATTGATATAGCGTTAATAACGATATTTAACTATCTACAAGCTAATAATCATCGATTTTCCAAATAAGAAGTCATATTTTTCGAGAAATTAAACTATTAATATTCATTAACAGTTTAATCTCTCGAAAAATTAATCAGCAATCAGACGATAATCTTCGAGGAGGAGTCGAAAAGTCTTTGCCAGTAATTTTTATTTTCAAAACGGAAGGTTTGGGAGTTCATATGAGAGCTCCATTG